>JAILXH010186923.1:5626-26387 GCA_023558415.1 Piaractus mesopotamicus | reverse complement strand
TATATATATATATATATGTATATACATACATGTATCAGACCCACCAGAAAAGTTACAGAGGACATGTCCTGACTGCCCCCTGCTGTTAGCTGTAGACAGTGACAAGGCAGTGTCCACCGCTAAGACCACTCTTCAGAGATACAACTACCAGAGCACCTTACCTGTCAAACTGACCTTAGGAGCCATTACCAGGGCCTCCCACCAGGTGCTGCACCAATCCTGCACTTTCCGCTAATGTGATGTGGGTATTGTAGTATAAAACGCAGTGTCCAGTTACTCAAAATATTAACTTGTAAATCTGTTCACATTTGCATTTCCCAGAATTGATATTTTCACTTTTTTGTTTTTATGAGTGTCTACTCAACAGCCGAGTTCATGCATGGTTAACAAAAAAAAAAAAATCAAAATCAAAAATATTATATAAGAGAAGTCAAATGAGTCAAAGGATTTCATTACCACAAACTGTGCATAAATTCAAAATTGGTTTCAAATTAATTTCAAGAAGTATGATTTTTTTTGTGATCACCATTATCACCTTAAGTGTGTGTTCAGTGTTAATTACCTGTGCATGAAACTACATGTAATAGTTCATTTAAATACTTATTAGTATGCTCCAGTCACATTCCTGTGCCATTTAGGATATAGGGTTTCTGCCAAGTATCTCTGTAGCAATTAGATCCTGTCTGTGTACCTCTCCATCTATAAAAAAGAACATGCACGATCTCTACTTGCTTTTTTGTGAACCTGCAGATGTTTTTCACTTTCACATGGATTATACAGGCCTCAAGGCAACATTTACAAACCATAGCTGTGATCCTTTTGTGAAGCTATTTGAATTTAGATGAAAGGTATTAGGTAATAAAATGAAAGACAGCTGATCAATTAAAACAGTGTTTCTTAACCCTGGTCCTGGTAGCCCACTGTCTCCAACGCATCTGATCCAACTAAGCAGCTCATTAACAACCCCTTACTGGGTTGAAGTGGGTGTGTAGAAGTGAGGGAAATACTAAAATGTGCAGGGCAGTGTGAATCCAGGACCAAGGTTGAGAAACACTAATTTAGAAAATAAGCAGTTTATATAATATTGACACAAAAGTCAGTTTAAATACAGTAATCAAAAAGATTTTTAAACACTTCAAAAGCCCTGGCGGACCATGATCCAGTTAGAAAACCATTGTTTAAACTGTGTGGCAGGTGAATAGCCATGCAGTAAAAAGTCTTTGCTGGTGGCATTGTTAAATATTGTGAAATTGGGATCAGAATTTAAGCAACCTGGTCCTTTTCTTTGCCAGATTTCTCCAGTTACAGCCAGTTTTGTTGAGTATACAGTCCAGGAGTGCACTGTGGCACCAGTGGAGGAGGTTTTGTGTGTACCAGCGGATGCAGGGAAAGGGGTGAGTCTTTGCCAACAGTATGGCTGCATAGCTGGCTATTGTCCTCCAGTATGTATAATGTTTCTGTATTTGAATACGATGCTTTATGGCCATTATGAATGTGAATAACTATGAGTGGATGGAAAGCCCTTTTCTATTCCTCCTCTTTCAGTCCATAGAAATGTTTATTCCATTGATTTTTCCAAAAGTGATGACAACTTCAGTTTCCTCAAACACAGTTTGTCTCTGTCTGCTCTTGAGGTGCTGCTTGTTTTCATTTCAGGCAGTCGGATTCTGCGTAGGGGCAGTTTTTGGTGCAGACCCTGCACAGGCAGGCGTTAAGGTGTCTTGTGAAATATTCCAACCGCAGGTAAAATAAACATCCTTGTTTGTTTGTCAACCTGAATCCCCAGTTCATGCTCCATAAATTTAATTTTCTTGGAAGCAAAAAACTTTCTGGCTCTGAAGTGATGGTGAATAAGATCCAGATGGCGTGGATGACAGCAAAACAACACCCCAAAAGGGGGTCTCCCGTGAGTCAGCAGCATGGGAAAGAGAATCGAGTGGCAAGTGGGCCAAAACTAACAGAGCAACCCTCCTAGACCTCTCCCTGTCCACACTCACCTACACCTCATCTGTCTTTCCTTCTTTCCTCCCTTTCCAATTTCCTTTCCCTTTTTTTCATTTTGTAGTTTAGTATGTTCAGTTCACTCCATTCCATTAGTGAAAGTCATGTGTCAAATGTTTGATTGTTCTGTATAAATACTAATACTAATTGATATTTTGATACAAGTAGTATTTTATTGCTGTTAATCACAGCACACAGCACTTCAAGATGCGTGGAAGTCAGGCATCAAGACTCTTCTCCACCCTGGCTCTCAGGTGGTGGAATGAACTTCCACTGGCTGTGTGAATAGTCCAGTTCAGGAGCGTAGGGAATTTTCAGTTGGACTTACGACATAGCATAGCAAGCCTAAACTCCACCCTAAATTCATTAGGTTAGGTTCAATGCACCAGATCACATTTGTGGGTGGAGCATGGATACTTTAACAGTACATTCTATTCTGTTCCTCTGTAGCGCATTGGGATTTCAGCTGTTGTTCCACAGCAAGAGGAAAAGTCTATCACTCGACAGGATGCTCCAGCCCCTCCAGTTTATGTTCCTGATGCCCACGTCCCTACATTTCAAGACACCAGTCAAGGTGGATCTGTGCTAGTAGACCCTGTTCAACAGCTTATTCCTCACGGTCCTAGACCACACCCATCCCGTCTCCCTATGTCCAGTGAATCCAGCGAGTCAGCTGAGACAGGATGTTCTTCATCAGAAGAACTTCCAGGCCCTGTTCGCATCGCCAGGCCTCCCGTAGACTTCCGCTATGCAGCTTTGCGCCAGAAGAGACAGGCACCTGCAGTCATCAAACCCCTACACAGCCCCATTTTCCTAGCTGTTTTTCCCAGCACACCCTCACCTTTCCGTTCCTGTCCCGGTGCCTCCCGCTACACTACTGTGTAGAAAAAAGTCTCATACAAGAATTTACATGTTGTTAAAGTTGGGGGAAGTGGTGGATTAGCAAATGGAGCATTTCTTATGACTTCATGCGCAATAAAATGAACAAAATCACTATCACTTATTATAATACATAATAAAAACTTAATAAAAAAAAAGAAGACTAGGAAATTTAAATGTTAAAATTATGTTAATGTTATGTTAAAACTAGTAAGGAGACTGAGCTATGCCATAGCAAATCATTGGTATTTCTAAGTAAGCAAGATCTAAGAAGGAGCTGCACTCTGTTATACATTCCATTTCTGCAAAGAATTTTTCATTTTTAAGTGCGAAACCTTAAAAGCTTTATATTCCATTGTTTATTTTTGACATGCTCTTTTTTCCTCCAAAAATATAATAATTCAAATAAAGATTCTTTAAGCAAGACTTTCACAGCTTTCTGTTATGTATGTAGTATGTAGGCTTAAAGATCATAAAGCACAGTGCCGAATTAAGAATATTTTTATTGGTGCCTCATTCAGATACACTGAGTAAACACATTTTACTGTTACAACTAAAACTAAAGTTATTAAGGGTGATGTTACTTATAACTACACATACAAAATGCCTTTACAAATACATTTGGCTATAGTTGCATTACAGTTTTTCTTGCTAAAATGCATGAAATTAGGGTTCACTTAACCACAAATTAGGGTTCACTTAATCTTTTTTGTCACTTTCTTAGCAAAGCACAAGTGTCCTTTTGCAAATGTGTTAACACATTCTCATTGTTTTCAGTCATGTTTCACATACGGTTACAGGGCAGTTAACACAGCTTACAGAAAAACACAAAAGTTCATTGGATATCTGTGCAAAACAAAAGGAAAATGTAGTGACAGCTTACAGGAAATACTTTTTATAGTTATAATTAGCTTTAGCACCCATGTGCTGGTAAGACTGACATTATACAAAACTGATTAACAAAAAGACAGATGTACCTACTGAAACTGTGAAACAGTCAATGGATTCTCCTAGAGACACTATATATAAAATTGTGTGTACTGCACACCCTCAATTGTTCCATATTAATTGAAATTTATTGAAAAAAAATTATTGGAAAAAAAAGTCAGACATATTTGCATATTGGAAATGTTAATGAAATAATTTTACTGCATGCCAATACATGTACTATTACGCAGGATAGCAGAACAGTTTGCCATGTCCACCTCCATAGTTCAGTGGAACGGTCAGAAAACAGAAGGTCATTTACACTGAATATTGCATAATACTTTGACTCCTGTTTCCACATCTATTTGGATTTTGCCAGTTGCTATTGTATACTACAGCTAGTCTTGCTTTAAATCAGCCTCAGATGTGCAGGCATGTGCTGTTTTCTTAGTAACAAAAGCAAAACCATGTGTGATATATTTACTGATATTTCCTCTCTAAATCAGTTTTGGTTGAAAATGAAGCCATATGTTTTTGCAGTTTAGCCTATATTTATTTTCCTGTGCATTTACCATGATTCTCAATCTCAACCAAGTGATAAAAGCTCCAGTGGGGTCTCAGTTATTCAGCAATACCCAACAACCATGCACTGAACATCACTTATTATTATGAAAAAGGTATGTTTTTATCTGAATAGTTGAAGAGTTTCTTTTTGTCTGTGCTGGAAATAGATAATAAATAAAAATGATTAATTGGTGACTCACTGAGCCTGTGCAATGCTACCTCTAGGGCTCTTGAAAGTATGTATTGAGTGCTCCATTTGTTGACTGTACTTCTGATTGATGAATAATATTTATCAGATTTCTGTTTTAGTACTGAATTTTGGAATCCTCTTTGACTCAAAACAGTACAAGTTGCACCATAAGATCCACATTTCAGAATCTGCCCAGGAAAAATATTTCTGACATGTCTTTATCTGTCCTGGGAAGGCTATCCATGGTTATAACTCATTGTGGTGCATTTAAGAATTTTTATGATATGGTGATTGAAATTTGCACTGTTGTATCGTATTCTCACAACAAAGCCTACATTTATCAAGAAATTTTAGGAGTTGTAGAGTTTCATGCCATGAAGGTCATTCTTGCACCTACACAGTACAGCACAGTACACATTTTGCGCAAACTCAATCCCAAAAAAGTTGGGACAGGTAAAACACAAATAAAAACAAAAAAAGCAGTGATTCATAAATCTACTTTTACCTGTATTTGAACAAAAACAGTAGCTGTTGTTTTACCTTATTATCTTAATTGTTTTTTTGTTTTTTTTTTGTAATACATGCTCATTCCAAATTTGAAATTTATACTTGCAACACGTTCCAAAAAAGTTGGGACAAAGGCAATTTAACACTATTAACATTGTGTTAAAATCATTGTAAAAGGAGCATCCAGAAAAAGTCCTTTATGAGCAAGGATGGGTCAAAGCTCGCCGCTTTGCCAAAAATGCATCAGCAAAAACTACAACAGTACAAAAATAACATTCTTCAGTGAATGATCATAATATCCTCAAAAGATTAAGGGAATCCAGAGAAATCTGTGCGTAAAGGGCAGGGCCAAAAACACAGCTGAATGCTCATGACCTTCAACCCCTCAGAAGGTACTGCATTAAAAACCTGCATGCTTCCACAACCCCACTTCCAAAAACGTTGTGACGCTGTGCAGAATGTAAATAAAAATATGCAATCATGTAAACCATATTTTTAAAGGAAAATACTACAAAGACAACATGTGCCATCTGCTGGAGATTTCTTTTCATGTCCCACTTTGCTTTTCCGTTTTCAAGTTACTCAACATGTAAATATATGTTAATTAACACTAGGTGGGGCTATGGGGTTCATTTTAGGACATCCTCACACTTCAGCCTTGGGAAAACCATTGTCATGTCTTAGATCTGGTGTAAGTGAACATCAGACCAAACAGTCTCAGAAAAAAAAGGTAGCAGACCAAACACCGTCACACAAAATTGCCTTAGTCATTACATTAGCAGACCACCGACTCAGCTGACAACAGTTGACAACTCAGCCTCTTGTTTGCTGTTGTGGTTTGTGGTGGTGTGGATAGAGGTGAGCCATATCTAATTTAATTTACCCTCAAAACACTTTGCAAATGTTGTACTGGCATTTGTATCGAGAATACACAATAGGTTTTTAAGTTATGCGAACCAGTATATGCTTAACCATGCTTGTGTTGGGTCTGATATCTTTTTTTCTGCGGCCATTTGGTCTGACGGCATTTGGTCTGATGTTCAGTTACACTAGATCTGACACATGACGATGGTTTTCCAGAGACTCAAAGTCGTTTAGTCCGAGGAATGATGCCATTCTGTCGCTGAGGTGTGAGGATGTCCTAAAATGTACACCGTAGGCCTGCCTAGTGTTCATTAACATATACTTACATGTTGGGAAACTTGAAAACGAAAAAGCAAAGTGGGAAATTAAAAGTATATCACCAGCAGACGGCGCCTGTGTTCGTTTGCATTTGCCTTTTTATTCGGACGCTGAATCACAAACTGTCACTTTGCTCTTGATTTTTCCATTTTCATTTTCATTTTGTAAGGTATGCAGCCTATTGATACAAAAAAGAAATAACAACGTAAACATTGCTTTTAGATTTTAGTTTTGACACATATTATCCATTTCATGAAGACCAGGCAAAGCTTGGTTTTTTCTTTCTTTATTAGCTTTTCCATTTTAGATATGGCCATGAAATACCAGAATAATGACTAAAATAAAATGACAAATAGCTTTAAAATTTATTTTTATTTTTCTCACAAAAGACTGTAAAAAATGTAAAAAATTAAATTGCAAATGTAGGTATTTCATTTCATTTTCAATTTTAGCAAGATATTTGCACATATATTTGGAAAAAGAAGATTGCATTTATATTTCATTGTTTTAATTATAATTTCTTTTCTTTTGGCCAGATTTGCCTTCCATAGTGATGCACGGTGGAAACGTATACTGGGGTCTGGCGAGTAAACTTTTCAGATTGTTTGTGGAAGTAATGGAAGTGATGTTCTGCATTTTGGGGCAACATAATAAGTCTTCTACATGATGTGTTTTTTTCATGGACGCTCATGTTTATTTTAACATGATAATGCCAATGTGTAACAACAGCATGGCTGCATAATCAGAGAGTGCGGGTGCTAGACTGGCCCGCCTGCACTCAGACCTGCCTCCCACTGAAAACGTGTGCAAAACACTGCAACAAAAGACCCGT
Organism: Piaractus mesopotamicus; assembly: GCA_023558415.1. Lineage (NCBI taxonomy): Eukaryota > Metazoa > Chordata > Actinopteri > Characiformes > Serrasalmidae > Piaractus > Piaractus mesopotamicus. Next base: position 19,305 of record JAILXH010186923.1, on the reverse strand, counting down.
ACGGTTGCACAGCTGAAAACTTGTATAACAGAAGAATGTCAAAAAATTCCTCTGTTAAAACTGGGTCAGTCTTAACTGTCCCCACATAATTATTAAATGTTGTTAAGAGGAAAGGTGATGTAATCACAGTGGTAAACATGCCCCTCTCCCAGCTTTTTTGGAACGTGTTGCAGACATTGGATTTGGAGAGAGCGTATTTTTAAGTTCATAAGGTAAAATCAAAAATATTGTGTTTTTCTACCATTTAACTGTTTTTGTTAGCATTTCATATACTGTCCCACCTTTTTTGGAATTGAATTTGTACTTATTCATTCCCAACAGTTGATAAATTCTTTTAAAAACAACTGATTAATTAGCTGAAATAATAAACATCTAGACTCCTTTTGGTGTATTGGTGCAGTCAAACATGGAATTTTTTTTTGCATTTTGTTATGCATCGTCTTCCACTGTTTATAAATAAAGCCAGAGGACTGACATCTCATTATTTTTGCTCTTCTGTCGTTGTAGTATATGAACAGAACAGTTGCATGGCTGTATTTTGTTTTCTGGATCTACCAGATCCACGTAGCAAACTATAGTTTTGTGAGACAAAGACAAACTGAAATGCACCAAGTTTTCATTACTGCTGCAAAATTTAACAATAACTACTCATGTTTCATGAGCGTGTAATGACATCTTATTGATGAGATCTCACCTACTGCACCTTTAACTTTAAAGCATATTTAAACTTTCAAAAATACTGTTAATTATTATAGTTTTCAATATTTAATAGATTAGCAAAACACATGTTGAAAGCTGAAGTATGTAATGCTGCAATGTTATGCTTATCTGACTCACGTTTTCTACGAAAATGCTTGATCTATCAAAATAATCTCCAAATAATCATGCAGCTAGTTAAATGTCTGCCCTGTTTACATAATCCTAGTAAACAGGTATTTGACTGAGGCAAGACTGCCTTATCTTTCAGTTCTGTGAGAAATCAATAGACCACTTTTGGGCTGAGTGGGTTGTTTTTTTAACCTTTCTACTCCGCTTATGCTAAAAGGCACAAAAGTTAATGATTCATGTCTTCAGTGACTCTTTTAACAATTTCATTAGAAGAAAAAAAAAACTTTTCCAAAAGTATAAGCCACTCTTTCAAGAATATTCAGATCTGAATTCACTTTGTGTTTGATGACCAACCCTGGAGATACTTGGTTGCTTCGTTATGCATCCTAAACTCTGTAAATTAGTAAGGTGCTAACTGAAGGCAATCTAAAAAAAACACATTCTCATAACTCTAGATGAAATAGCATTAGTGTAGACCCCTTTCTCAAATGGAATTCTGAAATATACGCTATTAAAATTTCAAAATTTTAGCTGACCATAGAGCAAACACCCCAGGACTGCTTTACCCTCGTCTAATAGCCTGTCGTCTACGCCCTCAAATTCATTGACTTTGGCACCTATCATAAAACTGTTTACTTTTGGCTGTTTCACTGTATTCTATAAAGGACGAGGATTGGGCGCGAGCTGGATTAGTCTCACGTTTGTGGGTTTCCCATAAACTCCACATTGTACTATGAGACGACTGTTGATTCTAACAGCCCTGACCCAGGTGCTGCTTGCACTCAGTGAACCAGTGAAATACAGATGTGAGGAGGAGCAGGACAATTCTGCCATTGATGATGCGGTGCAATTCATTAATGAACTGCACCACCATGGATACAAGTTCAAACTCGTGAAAAAGGATAGCCGCACATATCACGAGACGGTGAGTTTGACTGGGAAGCTTAAATAACGAGTTATCATTAAATAAAATTAACATTTCAACATCACAATCATCTCTAAACTCGAATTAAGAGTGTAAATAATTTTAAATGTCGTCTGACACTTGCAGGGTGATTCCTGTGATGTTGTCATGGCACTGACCTTAGAGGAGACCAGTTGCCACATCGTGAACCCCAAACCTGTGCGTGAGTGTGAGGTCAGACAAACCCATGATACGGTAAGCTGGACTCTTCCCATTTCTGTTACTTAACCCTAAATGTAAGCTTCACAGACAGTTCATATGAACACATTCCTTGACTCTGGAGGAGCACTAATTTCACTTCTTTCCTTGAAGAAAGTAACAGCAAAATGTAATGTGACTTTATGTGGAGGTGGACATAAACCAGGCATCAAAAGTTTCAGCTGTGACACAGAGCCAGGTACTTAAGTAATCTGTATCATGATTTTCCTTAAAAATCATTTAAAACTGCCCTCAACAGCTTTCTATTTCAATTAAACTTATAACTCTTTGTTTTTTCAACAGCTTCAACCAAAGAACTATTGGCCACTTGCCCTGATTGCCCCATTCTTCTGCCTTTGCATGATCCTAAAGGCCTGGAGAGTGTGAAAGCTGCTCTTGAGAAGTATAATGAGGATGCTGAACATGCATCCTACTTTAAATTATTGGAAGTAGGCAGACTAACTACGCAGGTAAGGTAGCTATGTATGCTAATATGGATCTGTTTTATTGTTTCAAATAATTTAGCCAGCAACTGTAATGAAGAAGTATACACTGTAAAAAAGAGATGCAGTCTATTGTTATTATTGAAAATGGGGAGAAGAGGTATCTCATTTTGTTTAAGGTGTTTTTGTTATATGTCTTTCCAGCATAACATGGTGTCCGGAATGAGCTATTTTGCTGACTTTGCCATAGTGGAGACTGAGTGCTCAGACAAGGTGAAAGCAGAGGAAAGACCAGCATGCAAGGTGCTATGCTCTCCGGCAGCTGTAAGTCTACACTTTTTATCTCAAGCTCTTTCTTTTTTTCCCTTGGTCAAGGTAGAGAACTATCTGGTACTAATATTTTCTTACTCTTCCTAAAGCGCTATGGATTCTGCCATTCCACCCACCTTGGAAGTGGTATTGTGACTGTAAATTGTGAGATTTATGATGCCCAGGTATGCAGTGCCTCTTTGCCTCTTTCACTTGCAGTCACATTTTAGATTTAAATGAAGAGATCTGGTATTTTTCATCAAATTCCTAAAATTTTTGTTCTGTCCTTCACAGAATGCAACACATTTGGGTCCTTCAGGAAAGCGCTGCAAGCATCAAAAAGACCATCACAGCCACCCAGGTCATCATGAGCGACGAGAACATGGCCCCCCCCCAGGTCACCATGACCGATCTGATCGCCCTGATCACCCACCACATCATAAACCAGGTCAACCAAGCCCCCCTCCCCATCATCGCGATGGTCCACCAAGCCCCCATCCTCGTCCAGACTGCTTTATTCCTTCAGGAAGACCATTTCGTGTAGGTCCCCCTGGTTTTCCTCATCATAGAGGTCCTCCTCACCATGGAGGTCCTCCTCACCATGGAGGTCCTCCTCATCATGGAGGTCCTCCTCATCATGGAGGTCCTCCTCCTCCTCCTGGAGGTCCTTCTCCACCTCCTGGAGGTTCTCCTCATCGTGGAGGTCCTCCTCCTCCTGGAGGTCCTCCTCATCATGGAGGTCATCCACCCCATGGGGGCCACCATGACGAAAAGAAACGTCCAAAGCCAACTGGACGACCCCACCAGGTGCTGCCTGATGGCGAACCAACTCCTCCAGGATCCAAGGATGCCTCAGATTTCCCCTTCCCACAATGCCATGGCTTTGTGAAAATACCTCCCTCCATCCACCCTATATGTCCATTTCCCCCGAGATGGCATAGCAGAAGTACCGGGGCTTGAGGAAATGTGCACAGTCTATTACAGAAAACTGAAATGTGATAGTTTTTCTTGTATTAATCACCAATTTCATTATCCATTTCAGTGCCATGAACAATAAATTGTCTTTAATGCCATCAAATCAGATTTGGCCTCAGCTTTTTTCATTTATATTAATCATCCTTAATATGCTAACCTGGTCATTTTCATTTAATCATTTGGAGCAGGAAAAATATTTTGGCCCTGAGATTTTTGCTGATTTCTTTTAAAAATGATGAAAAAAAGTTTATACTGTAACAAACATTTGTGAGGGGGAAACTCTTTTTCTGTTGATTTTGGAGGATATGGTGAAACTTAGTAAGACAGAAAATTATACATATGCATATATTTTTTACCATAATGTTACAAAAGATGGCATTGTATGAATATTAATTTTTTTAGAATTCAAGACACATGATAGGGCAAAGAACTGTAAGCAAGTTAATTTGGCAATATCTAATGAAGCTCATGTGTGCAATATTTACCTTTTAGAGGAAGTGAGGCAATGAAGAGTCCTGTCATGTACAGAGCTGGGAGTTATATGGTGTTCTTTTATCTTACCTAAAGAGAGCAGAAGATGAACTGTGAGAGACTGCAATCTAAGGCATTCAAAAATGAAACAATGATACAATCAACAACCCCCTCAATAATCAATAGTTAGGTTAAATAGTTAAAAGTTACATAGTCAATCAGGTCAGTGAGTTGAAAGGGCATTGTTTTGCTGGGCGGATTGGGGTTGTGTGATTGATTGAAATTGAATGAGATCACAGGGGCTTTTCAGAACAGGAAAAAGGGACCTTGTTTACTGACAGGGCAGGTACAGGCCTCAAGGCTGCTGGTCCTGAGGGGTGTTACAGTAGGCTATAAAAGCTTTGATGCTCCTTCCTCCTTCGATGATGTGTCTGTGTCTTTGAGAGAGAATGAAAGGCAGCAGTTACACCATGAAGCAGTGTGTGCTGTTGTTGCTAGTATTTGTGTGTGCGCATGGAGCCCCTGCAGGCATCGTACCATCAAGTTCCTGTAAAGATGCTTCAATTAAAGATGCTGCTACACAGGCTATGGACAAAATCAACCTAGAACGCAGCGAAGGCTACATCGTTAGTCTGGAACGTCTCAGCAACGTCGGCCTGCTGCGCCACGTGAGTGTGTTTGACGTAATAAGTACAGAAGTAAGAGTCATCAAAATATACAACAAACTGTATTTTTTTCCAACTGCAGGGTGAGACTGGAGTGGTGTATTATCTAACAATTGATGTCCTTGAGACTGACTGCCATGTCCTCAGTAAGAAGAACTGGAGGGACTGCAAAGTCAGAGATATTGGTGGACACCCGGTATAACTACTCTCTTTTCTAAACTTCAAGTCCATTAACATTCAGGAGTCTATTTAAGTGTTTGAATTAAGAGTTTAACATTATGCTTTATATTGTGATGCCCAGGTGTATGGTCAGTGCAGAGCAGTGATCTACATAAACAGAGTTCATAGAGTCTCCCGCCTCTACAGATACAGCTGTGCAGTCAGGCCAGGTAATAACCAGTACACAACAATGTGATGCAATCTCTTCTGTGTTAACTATCCCAACAGAAAAATAATAGAGGAATGTCTGCTTTCTTTGGCAGTCCCTACCTTCAAAATTGCTTTGGTATGCCCTGACTGCCCAGTTCTAATTCCCCTGGATAATGAAGAAGTCCAGAAGACCATGAGGATGGGCCTGGAGAAATACAATAAGGAGAGCATGCAGGCTAACTACTTTACTCTTCTTAACATCACAAGAGCTACCAGCCAAGTAAGAACTTTTTTTTCACAGATGAAGATAGAAAGAACGTAAGCAAGAAAGAAAGATAGCACTGGATTTTATGTCTTGCAGGGGGGGGTTGTCACTTTCTACAATGTGGAGTTCACCATCCAGGAGACAGTCTGCTCCAACACAACTGATATAGCTGAGGTTTCAAAGTGCGAAATAATGACCTGCGAGTTTGCAGTAAGTAAAAGTGTCTTCAAATGAGTATATGCAGTAAATCCTTAATAACGAAATGTATTCATTTATGTGTTTTATGTAATGCATGATTAAATTCAATTCCATGGTGATGATGTTATTAAAATATTGTTTTCCATCCTCAGCACAAGGGCTTTTGCAAAGCCACCCACTCTCGATCTGCCGGAGGTGAACACCTAAACATTGAGTGTGAACTTTTTGAACCTGAGGTAAGATTATAGACAAGAGCCAGTTTTGACCTCCCTGGGGCCCTTAGGAAAATTCTGCAAAGGTGTCCACCTACCTGACTTGTGAGCCATGTAAACCATTTGCAATTGCCACAGTCAGTGCACCTAGAAGGCGTGTGCCATCATGGCCAACGTATTACATAGACTTTTGAGATTCTAGACCTCAAATTAAAATACACACTTTTTTACTCCACTGCAAAACTCTGGAGTAAATACTATATTTTCCATAATATAAAAGAGAATATGATGAACGTATAGAAATAAATCAAATCAACCATAGCGCACTGTTCACTGAATCTCTCCTCATGTCCAGTCGTAGCTAAGTGGTTTTTTAGGTAGTTTGTTTACCACAGCAGAAATCACAGTTGAATTAAGTATAAGTGCTTTAGTACCTCCTTAAAATGCCAGGGCCCGTCGGCAGGCCAAGGGTTGTGTTATACACTTTTATAACCAGTTTGTTTCGGAGTCCCTGTAGTTACTGAAGAATAAGTAACCCCTTAAAATCCCAGGCTTATTTATTTCTAAGGCTTATTATTCAGTTACTACAGGGACTTCAGTGCAAACTAGCTGTACTGTTCTTAGGTTATTGACACGTGTAATGAAACTTTGGGCCATTTAAGGGGTTAAGGCATTAATAAAAGTATTATGGGAGTATGTTTTATTCCACATACACATGCTTACCATCTCAACCTTGTCTTTCAGGCTGCAGAGGAGGAAAAGAAGAGGCATCTGCTGGAACAGAAGCTGGACCACAGCCACAGTAACACTGCTGATATGTCCTTAGGGCATGACCACACTCACGACCACACACATGCCCACTCCCCGTCACATGCACAAGACCATGATCATCCCCACGATCACAGGCACGATCATGACCATAAAACCCTGCATGCCCACGATCACACCAAGGATTTCGGCCACCACCACACACATGAACATAACGAGGGTCATGGTCAGTCTCATGGTCATGAGCATTCCCATCACCATGGTCATGACCATGACCACACACACTCACACCACGCCAAAGCTCACAACCACACCCAGGACCAGGGCAAACACCCCCACCACAACTATGGTCACAGCGATGGGGAAACCCATGAGCATGACCATGAGTTAGCGCTGGACCATGAGCACAAACACGCACACCTTCATGAGTATGAGCATCACCACCATCATCACGAACACCAGCATGAAAGCTCAACTAAACGGCCTGAGGGAGTGGTCTACGTGCTGCCCTCTATGGACAAGCCTATGATCCTTCCTTCCCACTCTGACCAGCCAGTGGCTGACCCAGCACAGCCGTCCACTCTGCCCTTCCACCCTGACCCACAGATTCCTGGAGAGAGAGAGCCCACCATAATGCCCTTCCCATCTGCCCGGTCCAGGGAGTGCCCAGCAGACTTCAAGACTGAGAGCAAACTCATTAAGGAGGTCTTTGCTCAGGACCCTCTCTTCAAAAGTGCTCCTGCATGTGAAAAGCCTGTGAAAAGCCTTTCCATGTTTGCATATTGTAGCTAGGAGAAAAAACTGGATGAGGTACCCAGTGCAATAAACCATGTTTTGAACTCGCTGACTGCCTATTGATTATTGTGTACAGCTCCACATGCACACACTACAAAACAATGAGATCATCACATTGTATCATATTATATATTTTATTATATATTAGATATAATGAACATTTTAATAATAATGTATAACAAATGTATAACTGATATATACAGAATAATGACAACAACAAAACAACAACAACAATAATAATCATCATCATCATCATCATCATCGTCATTATCATTATCATCAGAGACAGAACAGAAAAAATTAACAAAATATAGAAAAAAAATTAAATCACCATAATGCCACATGATTTTTAAAGAGAAATGTCTGACTAAAACAATGACTATGTCTGACTACTAACTTAAATGAGAAGGTTATGAGAGAAATTATCTAAAGGAGGAAAATAACTGAATGAAAATAATCAAATTTAGTGCCTGACAAAAAAAATAATTTCATCAACATCAAAAACAAAATCAAGCCTGACAGTAATGGAAGAATATTGGATGAATATATTTTATTATGTAAATGATTAAAAGAAGAACTTACAAATCTCGTTTGTGAAACTAGCAGAAAAGTTAGACGGATAATTTAAAGCAATTTGATGAAGTACAGACTGCTAGTATTGTAACTTGCTATATCTTCAATAAAATTTTGGTTGAAAGTGACCTAAAGCGAGCCTGTCACAAAAGCACATATTCGGATCTTCTAATTGCTAATGCTAATAAGCATTTCCAATTAAATTTTATTTCATCAATTTCTCCAGTAAAGAACAGGTCACAGATCCAAATTCAAGTCGCAGCTCAAATGTAATGTCAACATCTGACATGACATGACACTCTCACTGGATAAATGGTTTACACCTATAGCAATATCATTAATAAATCTGTCAACAGGTCATACAGATGTAGCAGCATTGCTTAAGTGTGCCAAAGTTTCTGCTAATGTGTTGCCTCATCTCAAAAAACATGGTAACAAAGAAGGTACTATTATTGTTGGAAAGGAGAAATTTGTGCAGCTGCTAAAAGGAAAAACTGGAAATCAGTATCTGAAGAAGCAGTATCTGTATACTGTATTTTGCTTGTGATTATGATATGAAATGTCAATTGAAACAAGAACTCACTTGTAAATGGGGCCTTTACTGCATAGGTAAAAGGCCAATGGCAGATAACACTGCTGTTTGCTGATGGGCGCAGGTGAAAGTTCAGGGTTTGCTGTGTGACCAGAACTGCACACATATTTGCGTCTTCTCTGTCTGCTCAGGTTCGGCTAAAGGAGATTTACTGGAGAAAATGCTGCAATACATCTTTCTCTTATTTATATGCTTGCACTTGCAAAATGGTATTGCCACGCCTGATCCTACAGGGTGCCTGGACCCGGCTATTGTGAAGGCAGCTGAGGAGACAATGGATCATATCAATGCGTACAGAGAAGAAGGGTACATCTTCTCACTGAACAGAATATATGATGTCAAGCAAGAGGCAAAGGTGAGTTAGCGCTGATAAAAGTCTAGGCATTATGCCATTACTTGTTAACAGTGTTGACCAGTAGTAAGAAAATGTTCATAAGATCTTCTTTGCACCGGCCAGTTTCTACATGTCACGACATAAACATGGCACTTCATGAATTAAACTGACCCAGTTTGTTGCTATGCCCAAAGGAGGGAGGTGCAAGCCTGTTACATCTGATAATAGACGTGCTGGAAACAAAGTGTCACGTGATCAGCAGAAAGACATGGAAGTCATGTGAAGTAAAGACAGTTTCGGACGTTCCAGTAAGCCCTTGTGTTTTTTTTTTGCCAGCAACTTGATCTGTACTAAATTGTGTCAACATACCCAGATAAAGGACAGTGGTTTTCAGAAACACTGAAAGTCTAAATTCCTTAACAAATCTTCCAGGTCTTTGGAAAGTGTGAGGCATCAGTCACTTTTCAGACCACTATTATACTGCATAACTTTAACTGCACCATTCAGCAAGGTGAGATGCAATCCTGCATGTGTAGTTGTGATTTTAGTCATTCATTCCAATGCAGTTATAGTGGTTAGAGTCATAAAACAAGAGAACAACTGTGCTCTTTTCCAGTTCCTGCTGTTGCCATCGTTGAAACTTGCCCAGACTGTCCAACAGCAGAGCGCCTGGATGAACCTATCATAGTAGAGACAGCAAATCTTTCTATGCAAAAATTTAACAAAGAGACAACCATGCCCAATTACTTTGCTCTCCTGAACATAACATCTGCAAGTATGCAGGTATGTTAAAGCCACTCTCTGTAAAATCTAACCATTCAAAATCATGATTCAGTCAGTTGTACCTCAAGACAATTTGTTTTGACAGTGGGTTGTTGGTCCAGCCTATTTTGTGGAGTTCACTATTCAGGAGACAGATTGTGCCAAAGCCTCAAAAGGCTCAACTGATGTTAATTTCACTCAATGTCGCCCAAAAGATGGTCCATCTGTGAGTATCATAGTTTGCAAATTAATAAATAAATATGTGCCTGCAATCTAACAATGCACTTTCATTTTAAATCTGTATTCTATTTAAGATGAAGGGATTTTGTACTGGCTCACACACTACCATTGATGATGGCCCTGAGATCAAAATTCCCATAGAGGTCAATTGTTCCATCTATAAACCAACAGTAAGTAGCCTTCAATGATCCAAAATTCAAATGTAATGTTTGCTTGGTAGAGAGTGTGATGGATCAACTGTGAGTTCTTTTGTGTATTGTAGCCTGATAATGAACCAGAGAAGTCCCATGATTCAATCAGCCACAGAACAATTGAAAAACCTACAACAGTCCAAACTCCCTCTGGATCTGTGCTGCTTCTGCCCCCTCCACCCATCCCGATGCCTCCCAGAGCACGGGCCGCTGCCAGCAACTGCCCTGGAGAAAGGAGACACTCCCTCGGACTAAGAGCACTAAAGTTGTGAACTAACTGTCCGTAAACATTGTGTCCATAACACATTATACAATCTAGATGTCATGTGTTCATATGTATTATGATGTGGTGCTGGGCTGTGAGTTGTACTGTATGTCTCCCTGTCAAGCCCACACTGTACACTCATTACTCTTTTGTAAGCTGACTAGCTATTATCACAGAATTATGTGCTTTAAAAAGGTTTAAAAGACAGTAGGGTCTTAAAAATCCATCTCACCACAGGGTTATGTATTTGATTTGGTTTGGGATCTGATCTCCAGTACCACTGACAGTGTGGAAATTTTGAACTTCCAGATTAAATCACTATTTCTATCATCTGTCCACTCGAAATGAGATCATTTTATCTGCCACTTTAAGGCCAGTACTACCATGAAGATTTTTGTTCCAATTTTAATCTAGCTATTCAAGGCAGTCAGGATCACCTAAATAATACAGTCATGCAAAATTACTGTATGCAGCAAATCACAAATATTGCATTCATCTTATTATTTTAATTTAAGTTAGAAATATAAAAAGAGATTTCACTCACTGTGGACTTTCTTCCTTTGAAATATCCAAAAGTTCTTCAAAAAGACCTGACATTTAATGTTTCTGTAACAACACAAAGAATCTTGGCACAAAATGCATTGTTAAAATAAAATTATGTTTATATATTTTAAATAATTTTAACACAGGACAGTCATGTTAATGCATCATTATAATTTAAACTGAAAAAAGGATCAAAATGGCTGTTGGCTGTGTTTTATACCACTGGTTATATATCTTGTAAACTGTCACTGATTTTCTATTGCTATAAATATAAATAGATGCTTTTGGAACTGTTTTTTGACATATGTCCATAAAAAAAGGCCGCGAGGAGAAAACAATCTGTGTTACGCTACGAAGTCCTGATATACAAATACGTTGTTTTGAGTGAGAGCAGCCAATCAAATACAGCTGGCTTTGTTGACAGGTAAAACAGCCAATGAGTGACTAATTTCTGCGCGTAGGCGGCATCTCAGCACATTGACTTACAGGAAGTATGTGCGGGGAGATTTTATATACTTTCAAAATCGGACGCCGTTCTTCTTAGTTTGTTATGTCGTTTTTGTGTCATTTATTCACAAATGAGATTAGCTGGAATCGGAACTCGGGCTATACAGCTAATGATTTTTGCCTGATCATCACAAGACGGTGAAGCATGTGATGTTGATCGCGCTTTGGGGACTTCTAGTCGAAGCGTCAATGGCTAAAGTGAAGTTTTGAGAAAACGCCCTCGCCCAGGAGACGGTTTAGTCTGCTGAAAGTGTAGCCTTAGTCCATGTTGCAGAAATGGTTCATGTGTACAACTGTCACCCCTTCGCCTCTCAGCATATTGTTCCGACCGAACAAGAGCCCGGCTTGGTGTGTTGTGGTGGCGGTGCCCTTTTCGTGGTGTCTGCAGGAGGATGCAAGATCGAGGCATATCAGATGCAAGAAGACCAGTGCCCTCTTATTTGCCGGTTTTCTACCATGGGCACAGTCCTTAGCATCCTGCACAGTCAAACTGGTGAGTGCAAACCTCTGTTTTAACATTGTTCATATTCAGTTATAGTGTATGTGGGAGTGTTCTGTGTGCAGAAGATGCCCAAACAGTTTGAACCATTCTGTAATAAGTGTTGCCTACCAGTGATTTTCAGACTGATCACTTTTTTTCAAATGACCTTGTTTTTTTATACTTCTAGGGGACTACCTAGTCACTATTGAGGAGAAAAACAATGCCACTTACCTCAGGGCCTACACCAACTGGCGCTACCAGGCTGCTGAGAAGACCCGCGTTGGGGTGCGTCTGCTCGGCCACTTCCTGCGAGGTTCCTCCTTTCGTGGGGCTCCTAAGGAGCAGATGGAGATCATAGAGATCCCGCTGTTCGAGCCCCCACTATGCATGGCCTGCTGTCCTCAGACAGGCGACCTGCTGGTGGGCTGTGCCAAGAGCCTGGTCGTGTTCAGCCTGAAAAGGCAGGCCCTGAACGAGCAGCTGGCTGTGCTGGATTTTGAAAGGGTCCTCATCCTCCACATTCCCGGATGGAGCCCATCACAGGTGGCTTTCTGCGCAGGATATGTGGCCTTGCAGATGGAGCTGGAGGTACTGGTGGTGAAGCTGCAGCAGTTGGAGAAGAGATATCTGTCCCGAGGAGACCATGCACTACTGCCCGTTGATATCATGGCTGCAGCAGGCCTTGTTGAAGATGGTATTGTTATGGATCCGTCTGTAATGCGCTACCTATTACATTGACATTATACTGTATGATTACAAGACTTTAGGTTTATAATGTACTTGCAAACTAAAGTTGCAAATAAAAAGGTCATTTCACTTTTTTTTATTCATATATAATTAGTTGTTATGATAAAGTAACAGAGTGTTTTGATGTGAAATGCACTATTCTAGAGAAACTTGCTGAGTCACAATCGTCCACAATGGTGGTGATGATAATCAGATGTCCGTTGACTTTAGTACCTCTAAAGTGTATCTCACAGAAAGCTATTACATGAAATCATTACAGTTACATTGGTGATGCCTGAGCCTTTGTTTTACAATAGTTTTGAGAGAAGGTTTTGGCCTAAAACATATGTTTTTAAATACATTCAGGGTGGAGAGGTCCATGCAGGGCATTGTAAGGCACCCAAAGAAAACTTTTTTCTAGACTTACTGTTTACTTAATGTAATGTCATCAACATTACATATATCACCTCCTATCACCTCCATTGTTTCACAATCTGAGTTAATAACTTTCTCTACCACGCACCATTTCACCTCAAACTGCTCCGATTAACTTTGTGTACATAGCAGTGATCAAAATTATACAGACATTTAGAAAAACCAGCAGAATTCCCTTTCAATGAATACTAATTAATTGCCTTAATAACCTTAATTTAGGGTTAATTTAAAATTAACTTCATAAACTTAAAATTACTAGCAGTAACTCTGTGTCCACTTGTCAAATTTTAGATATCTGTTGTGAAACTAGGTGTGTCTGTGTTACAGTCAGGTTCACAATTTTTGTAATTTTGCCTCTGTACACCACCACAGTGGATTTGAAATTAAGCAGTCAAGATGTGATTTAAGCTTTCAGACTTTTAGACTTTCAGCAAAAATATTGCATTAACTGTTTAGGAATTATAGCAATTTTAACATAGTCCCTCCATTTTTGCATGTGCAAAAGTAATTGGACAGATGACTGATAAGCATTTTCCTGGCCAGGTGTGGCCTGTTCCCCCATTATTTCAT
>JAILXH010186864.1:20715-43686 GCA_023558415.1 Piaractus mesopotamicus | reverse complement strand
GATTTGCACATCATTGCATTTTGTTTTTATTTACATTCTGCACAGCGTCCCAACTTTTTTGGAAATGGGGTTGTAATAAAAGAGCATTCGCCTACATGTGCAGTGTTTTCTGTGTCTTCTTCTCTTCTCTCAGCAAAAAGACAACGAGGCAGGTAACACAATGCTATGTGGTAGAAAGCTTGAGGTGGAGGCAGCAGGCAGAGCGTCCCGTAAGTGAGTGGTGGCGGAGCGACCAGTGTGCTGGCGAGGCAGAAAAGTGGGACACCGCGCCAGTCAATGTCATGAACCAGTGGGGAAATGAAAGTCAGCCCCGGAAGATTAGCTGCCGCTGGGGACGGTAAGCATAGACAGAAAGCAGCTCAATGCCCTCACTGACACTGGCTTGTCAGAGTTGCTGCTATGCCGAGGAGTGCTACCTCACCTGCAAACTGGGAAACGACCACTGTTCAACTCAAGTCCGTCATTGCCAGCCGGGTTAATATGAGAGGTAGGAGGCAGCTCCTGGTTGTGTGGGGTGCCTGAACCGAGTGCATGAGTTGTGGCTCACCTCCATACAGGATGCATGCATTCTTGGTTTGGACTTCCTTGTGGTAACAGGGGCCATGCTCAACCTCAAGAAGGAAACGCTGGGCCTGGAGCTCCCTGGCAGCGTGGTCCTCATTCCCTGTAAGGAAATCTGCCAGCTCTGGAAGACCTGAACATGCAGCATACAGGCCAGTATGGGGACCTCTAGGGGCAGGGCGCAATGTCAGGTCAGTGTCACCATGGCTTTTTGCAGGTGAAACTACCACTGCTGGAGGAGCTGAATATGACCACTGGGGATCCCCAGGAGGTTTGGACAGTTTGGGCACACGACCAGCATGCTCGCCACTGTCACCACAATGTTGCAGTGGACAATGGAAAAAATGAAAGGCAGCTGAAAGGAGTGCCACTACTGCTGTCGGTGCCCCCAGTAGCAACGGATTTGATACTGTGAGCTGTAAGGGATTCCGATACACCCAGAAGGAGGACACAGCGCTCAGTCTCTCTGCTTCAATGTACTTATGGAGAAGACCGAAGAGCCGCTGCACCAAAGACACAGCCACGAGAGAGGATGGGGGATCCTGCTGCAGAGGAGCTGGTGCCCCATGCCATGTGTGCTGGCTGGGATGGTGGACAGGGAAATTGTTCGGGCTGTGTCGGCGCCGGGACAGCCAACCTTCGGGAGGGGGGCAGAAATTTCACAGAAATTGAACACATATTTTTTTGCCATGAAGACCAATTCTGTGCTATGAATGTCACTTTAACTGTTACAAGTTGCTAGGTTGCTAGGTCTAAGTCACAGATTTCACACCTGTAGTCTACTGTCAACAAACAACATTGCTTGATGGAAGCATTGCTTATTGCCATTATGATTAATAGGAAGTAAAATAATTTATAACATTATTAATTGCCATATGTTTTCATGTTGAATTTTGTAATAATTTTGAATAATTGTTTTATTAAAGTAAAACTATGCATGCCATGGTTATCAAGATACTTTTACCATGGTAACATTACTGTACTGCATGTCCTTGTGTGGTTTATTGCATTCATGAAGCATTTATGAAAGAGTTTTATATTTAGCTTTAAAGACAAAATATTTCTTTATGCAATATCGACTGTACCAAAGACATAACTGAGAGAGGCCCACTGTATATAACAATAGGCTGGTTTGCCCCTTGGCTCCCTTATTACTTCTCCTCCCAGAGAGATGGCTGCTTTGTTTTATAGACTGTTTATGGCGATCAAAATGTGAACCGTGGCGTAACAAGCCGACAAAGCGGAGACGAGTGACATTTGGGAAATCTCAAGTTCTGGGAAACAATGCTGGATGGATGTGCAATTGGCTGTACCACGCAAGTCAGCCTACCCACATCTCAGCAGCTAACACGTGTGTCTGTCCAGCCACAGAAGCTATGGCCAATAAAACTAACCTTTCCAACACATACGAGTGTGCCTATTATAGAGCAAGCGGCTGCTAAAATCATTTTCAGCTAATTAAACCATTATCCAGTGCAGACTTCTCAAGGGAACAGCACTGGAAGATTCCCTCTGTCCCAGGGAAAGGAGCAAAGCAGAAGGGAGGGGTTAGGAGGCTTTTTCGGTTAACCGCACAAGCCCCCAGACTAACTACAGGTGGAACCACCGCTGCTGAAAGCTGGCGAAGGCCGAGAGTGTTTGGAGAGCAGTGATGACAGGAGACTGGCGCTTGACGAGAAACAAGCTCTACCGCAAATAAGCCAGAGATGCTGTAGGCAAGCTCTCTCACGAAAATCCAACAGTACAGGTGTGTGTACAGTATGTCTATGAAGTAAGCCCGTGAACTTACCAGGAAACTTGCAATGCCTGGCCAAAAATATCCAGTAAAATCTTAGATGTCGTTTTGATATGATTTATCACTCACAGAAACAAGCGGAGAAATCAGTTGGAGGTGCCGAATTCTCCACTTTTAATACAAACAGGAACTTTTGGTGACATATTTGTGTATGTAAGGAGAAGAGGAGATATTATTATTGGAATTTAATGAAGATACTGAGCATACAATCGTTTTTTGTCATATTTTTGCAGTTCTGTGACATTGAAATGAACAGAAAAAAGTCAGAAATGCTAACTTAAAGCATTTGATACAGAAGGTAAATAAAATTCATTGCATAACAATGCTTGGGGCCCTGCGGCCACCAGGGGGCCCACCAACAACTTCTAGGTTATAACTGTACCATTATGTTGTCGAAGATGTTCGAGTGAGGGGAAAAAAGCAGCTGTTTAATCATGTCTCAAATAAAAAAAATGCAACAGCAGCCAAAAAATGGGGATGAAAATGCCAAAAGATTAAGACATGTTCTGATTATTACGGTGTTAACGTTATGCAAAATTTGTTTTGGCCAACAAGAAGTCGTCAATCTGGCGTCTGTCTAACAAAGCATTCTTTTTGTGAAGTTTCTTTGAGCTCTTTAAAAGCTATAAACGGCCCCTGAATATAGCACAATGAAAATAACAACCCTCAACTTGCGAGGGTTGACTACACTGTAAAAAGTGAAACACAAGTTGATTTTTGGTATTTTTGAGGTTTGACCTTTTTCATCCAAATTAAAAAATTTTATTCAGAGTATTTATTTGAGCAAAATAAAACCACTTGCGTCTTATTACGTGAAGTGAAGGTTTTTACAGTGTAATTATGGAAAGGGAGAAAACTAGTTTAGGTTAATTAAGCTAAGAGCGCAAACCGAGTGAGAATGGACCTATACACTGCAGGTCTAGCTGGCTTGGCGCTTTTTACCAAATCCTTTAGGTCATTATGCCTGACCCACACAGCTCACATGACTGTCAGAATACAGTGCCAAGTTGGCCATGGCCAGCTCTGAGCAGGAGCGCTGTACAGTGTGTCTGTCTGGATAGGCCTGAACTGTACAGATACACCAAACTTTGTATACTTTATGACTTGTCAATGACTGCTTCCTTAGACTTATCGTCTGCCAAGTGAGACAGAGTGGCTATTCTGCACAACTAGGGGGACAGCATAATAACATGGTGTGGAGAGAACGAAAGAGGAAAAAGAGAGAAGGAGGGAAGAAAGAAAAAAAAAGAACGGGTACAAGATAATTATTCAGAGCAAAGTTGTCCCCGTGGAGCTCTCTGCGCACGTCTGAAGTTTCATTTCCCATCTATCCCGCCCTCCCTTCTCTGAGGTCCAGCTCCATTCCGCCCCACCACCGGAGCCCCTTACCACACAGACGCACATTCAGAATCACACTCGCATACAAACTCACTCGTGGAGAAGATACTGTCGGTAGATTTATGGGCTTTGGATGCTGGTATTCTCATCTCCAACAGTAGGATGATCAGGGAGGTATGTTTAAAACTGAACTCATCACACACTTGCGCTTCGTTGAGTTGAGAGGATAGAACGGTGAGAAGCGCTGCCAGAAGAACCTCAAGAACGACAGACGCATCTATCAGTCAATTGGTGTGGAGGACTGTCCAAGAAAAGCAAGACTTAGTGTCTGGGCTGGCTTTGAGGGGATGAAAAAAGGCAGAAAGAGATGTAACTAGAAAGAGAGACTCTAAGAAACAGATGAAGAAAGACAGTAAAAGAGGGCCTGGTGACTTGTTAAAGATGGTAGAGGGTGGAATGAGGTGGAAAAGAGCTTGATTTATTGGAGGAGAGTGGGAACAGAAAGTGCATAAGTGCGAGATCACTATTTTTCATTTCGCAGTCGTAAAATAAATCCAGTGTAATGAAATGTAATTGAAGGTGCCACTGAGGGTCATCTAAGAAAATAAGCTTGTGCAAAATGTTTTATTATTACAGTCATATTTTCATCACTGACATTCCTGCTCCCTTTCAACCCTAATGCCTCCTAATTGAGTGTGCTGAAAACAATAATTACCGCACACTCTAGATTTCCTCACAAGAACCCTTCGTAGTGTGGCTCTAAGCTAATCCAGCTGCCATTCCAAACATTCTTGCGAACAAAACTAATAGCTAGCGTCCTTTTTTCCCGTAAGCCGTGTGGACAGTTCAAACACACAAACAGACGCACCAACACATTTCAGCCAATAACATTTGCTCAGTACCTCCTCTCCTGCAATAAATGATTGCTTTATTTCTCGCTGCGTCATTAAAGAACAAATATTTTCAGATGGCCTTACAAAGCCTGGGTTTTAGAGATCATTTTTTATTGTCGGTCAAGACCTTCCTTGGCAGATCATGTGTTTCTCACTCAAGAGCTTCATCCTTGTGTTTAGTCACACCATGATAGTGGTGATTAATCATACTGTCAGTGCAGTGTGCACTCCTTAAAATAAAGGGTTCTGAATGACTCTTGGTTTGGATGTTCAGTTCTAGGACAGTTTTGTGTACAGCTTTATATTTTGTAAAAGTTCTTTAACCTCTTGAATGGCCAACAGGAATGTTAAAAACTTTCATTACTTGTATAACTTAGTAATGGCTCAGCCAGTTTGCATGATAATTACTGAATAATAAGCCTTATGCTGGCTTTACACAGTGAAACTTTCATGCAACTGCAGTTGCATGATGTGAGTTGCAAGCAATCTCATTTATGTGCAACTTACCAATTCAAACAATCGAATTTGTCTGCAACACATTCAGTTAATCCACTAGATAACCAAAATAGCAGCCCATATTTTTGTTACACTGTACATGTTATTTGCATTTTGATTGGCTGTTACAAAAAAACGTCTACCATGAAGATAAGATGCTTGCAGCTGTTGCGGCAACGTTTCAAATAAGTTGCAGAACATTATGCAGTTTCATGTTGGTTCCAAACAACAAAAGTTGCGTGAAAGTTTCACCATGTAAAGCCAGCTTTAGGGTGTAATAAACCTGGGAATTTCAGAGGTTGATTTTTAAAAATGTTTGCACTGCAATCTAATTTTCAAACATGACCATCCAATTAAAGATTCTTTACGGAACCAAGAGCAGTTCTTCTGCGATACCCTTTTTGGTGCATGGTTGATATTATAATTGACAGCTTCAGCAGAAAGAATATTTCCAGCAAATCTAAGCATTCTGAAAGCCCTTTCCAGACCTTCAACCTCCATTTTGCCTTTTCACTGTCCTCTGTTTGACTCCACACCCCTTCTTTTACCCTCTTCATTAAAATCTGTTTTTCCTGCCATGGGGTTCGTTTTTCTACGGTAATATACTGTGATGTTTCTCGCAAACCTCCCAGTGCCCTCTCTTAAAGTGAAGACCAAACAAACAGTAAGGGTGGGGGATGAGAGCGTCCTGGAGCTCACACTCCACACAGTTGATGCAGTAATGGTTTCATTAACACGCTCGTACTGACCTAACATGACCGGGATAACATCTCCTTTAAGGCCTGAAGGGGCCTGAGGAGATAGGATTAACACATAAAAGGGCATGTCACATATCACATGGTTACAATTAGAGCTAACCACTATCCCCCAGCTCTATGACACACACACACCCTTTACAGATGTCTGAACGTTTTCCTGTATGTGAACATGTGTGAACTGATGAGGATAGTCACACCCTTAAAAAAGTAAAGGTGCCAAAGAGGATTCTTTGGACTGATGCTGTACAAAGTGCCATACACTTTTGGGCCTTCCAAAGGATGATTCTTTAAAGAACAATTTTTTTGCAACTGAGATGTGTGTGAAGAACCTTTTTTTTTAAGTTTAAAGAACCTCCATGTAATTTAAAGGGTCTATATTGGTTAAAGAACTGTATGACCAAGCACAGAACCATTTAGACGCTTTTTAAGTGCATAATCACCAAAAGGCAAATGAAAAAAGGAACATTATTAAAAGTAACATTATTAACATTATTAGGCTTCTTTGTAGCTTCTGTTTTAACTGATTTTAATTGATCTAAGCACTATTTAGACTGGACTACTTTTATATAGGGAACTAGTCCCATCCAAATATGCCGTATCAGTAATATTTCTAGTGACTTTTACCTGCTATAAAACAAACTGTAGGAACATCCCCAGATTACACTAATCCTTCCCAAATTATGTTGGTAAATATTCCATCATATTCCATGGAAAGGGAGTTCACAGCTTCTCTTAAGTGTGGAGAAGAAGCTCTTACTTGTACTCTCTGAGGCCCAAATCAAGCCCGTACGTATTATCAGTAATGCTCTCTTTTACAGTCCCTTATGTTCTAGGAATGAAGTGAGTAAGTGTGTTGTGTGTAAAGTACTGTGTAATTATTCTGGGTAAAAGTACCAGGACAGTGTACCTAAATTACACTTTCAACATGTTTAAGCTATGAAACTGTTAAAGAACACAAAATACCTCATACATATTTGGAGAAAAAAGGTGGTAAGTATAAATATACTCACACAATGTAATGTCACACATTTAAGCAGGAACGTAAATCAGAAACACCTCCAAGTACTGGGTAAGTTATATGATGTGGCCTGATCGCTGAAAGTAGAAAGATTATTGAAATGGAGAACATAGAGAGATGCTATGTGACAATTATTTGAATTTATTATTGTACAATCTTTTTATGCCATGTAACTGCCCAAAATAAGACTTGTAGCCTTGGAACTCACAGCCATGTTACCCAAAATAATTACCTAGTTCCTAGGAGTTTGTACCCCAAGGAACTGTCATAGTATAAGACTCAAGAAGTTAAAAGATTAAAACGACAGAAGAAACATGCAAACGACATATTGCATTAGCTTAAGACAGCTGGATAGACAATTAGGGCAAATTAAACTGCGACTACCTGAATGTTTTGGACATACAAGCTGAACGTATTGCATATGGAACTTTTCTTGAGTAAAGTCAGTGCATAAATTAAACAGTCACTCTCATCTTTCTAATTTAAACTGAGATTTCTTATCCTGCCATCAGTCATAAACGTTACAGACGTCCTGTGGTAAAATTACATTACTCCACTTCCCTATGTAAAACTAACCCCATCCAGATAGTACTTTAGATAAATGTTCTTATGATAAAGCAGAACTTGGAGGTAGCATTAATGTGAATGAGTGAAATGGAAAATTTCACGTACATTTAATATGTAGAGAAAGTTGACAAGGTTTAGAGGGTGAGATGAATTTAGAAAATAGGAGATGTGAAGCTCCACTCTAATAAGCCCCTGTATTGCAAATGTTGTCCGTCTGGAATCATTTAATAGTTCATTCTTGACATTCTTAAAACTAGTCCAAGTAGATGTTAGGAAGTCTAGTTAAATTGATGTCTTTTTCCCCCCCTCGCTTGTGTAATTCACTTATGCAGTCATTTGAGCTGAACAGAGAGTTAATAATTTAAATATAAACAAAGCAATTACTAAAACAATGTTCAGAGATGAAGCTGCAGCTCTAACCCTAAATCATATGAAGAATTGATGACTCCCAGAAGATTTGGTTGTTTGTAAATACTTGTGATTGATAACCAGCACAATATGGTTTTCTTGTAAACTCAATCAATAAGACAGTCCGCAGAGGGGAAAAGGTGGCTTTGAAATGAAACCTCACCACATTATGCAATACTGTGCTTTTGCCTTGAAAATTCATTTCGAGGTCCTCTGAAGTGCTTCCAACCACTTGGAAAGACATTTTTATCACCAAAGCTACAATAGCCAAATCCACCATAAAATGTGCTGTTACTCCAACTCTTGTCACTTGGAAGGAATTTGGAATTTTTAATGGTATGGGGACAGAGTGTGACAATGAAACCAAGCAGAACAAAGAACAGTGGAACTAATCAGATAATACAACCATGAGTCAAAATAAACACAACCGAGAGGAATAAATTCTCTATTTCTCTGATTTTGAGATGATTTGATAAGTTATTGCACACAACAGCACATGAGTTAGCTTAACTTTCCATCAAACTGTTCTTTCAGTGTATTTGACTATTGGGTAAATAATGTAAAATTGCAAGAATAGCCACCAAAACAAAGTGTTCTTTCTTTTTAAATAAACTATGCAATGGCATGCTTTAGAAAGAGAAAAAAATCTCTTCCAGTAAGTCACTTTGGAAACCTCAAAAACGTGAATTACATACCTGGAAGTAGTATCACCACTACTGAGACACTGACCTGCAAAACTGTGCTATGTTTGGAAAAAGTGGACCAACCAAACTGTCACAGTTGAAACATGGAAATTTTGCCTGTGCAAGTAATTCTTCTTGATGTTTCAGTTCACTGAGACATGAAGATACGTACTGTATATTTCAGTGTTTTACCTAATGATGATACCTAATGAAATGCCCCACCACTTAAGAAAAATTCCCATTTACTGCCCATTTACTGTAAAGCCAGAGCATACCTGTAAATGAGTTCAGCAATAGTTAAGCATTTTATTTTAGCAGGCTCCTTCATCTAAGTTAGCCTAATCATTAGGGCCTAATGGTATATAACACATAATAAAAAATAAATAAAATAGGAAAATGTTTTATTAGGCTTCTTTGTAGTTTTTGTCTTAATTGATATGATCCAAATGTGTTTTCAGTGATCTACAAAGAATTAGGCATTATTCAGATGGGATTAGTTTTCCCCAGGGAGGTCCTCTTCTCCGAATCTGCAACGTCACTTTTTCGTTAAGGATTCCAGTGTGTTTTTACTACTACTATTAAACAAACCTGCTATTAAAGAAACTATGGAAATAACCCCAAATTATATTAATCCTTTGCAATCTGTCATGTTGGTAAATATTCCATCATATCCCATGGAAAAATTTTCACAGTTTTCTCTTAGAATATTTAGACTCAATGGTTCTCCTGCTGAACTGAGATGTCTGAGAAGAGAGCCTGAGTGCACTGTCAGCTCATTAACTAGCAGTAGTGTGAAATGATTTCTTCTGACAGCAGCTTTCCACAATGATAGGATTACGTGACCTGAGGCAAGGTGTCATGTGACCAAAACCACGCATCTTTTCACCGCTGCAGACCAACACAAAATGAGCCGTTTTGCACTCCATGCACTAAAACTGGGCAATTTCCTGTTCCAGGTACCCTGCTCTCACGTTTGCTTCTTTCTGTGGTCTTTCTCTCTCCGTTTGGCTTAGAGATGTGGAGAAAGGGTCATTCGCCGCGAGACTCCTGTTTACATTGGAGTCCTCAGGAGTCGAGCACTGAATATTCAGCCCTGTCTTGTGGGGGAATAAATGAAAATACTGAAACAAAGACTAAATCAACAGTTTCTCCTCTCATTCTCTCAGTGGCACAATGAAACACATTATGCTTTTCATTTTCGACCCCTCCCCCTGCTCCCTCCCCTGCACTTTAGCTTGTAGCATCTAGCGCAATGATGTCTCCTGCCATTGCTGAGCCCATTGTTATGATTAAGATTCTTTTCTCCTGGTGAACCCAGAGCAGTGTGTGATTCTTGGATGCCACGCCGCTGAGAGGAACATGAAATAAATCTCAGGTCGAGTTTATTTTGTCTGCCGCCTGCAGCAAAGGAAAACAAAATGCCTAATAAAAGACTTCCTTCTAGGGGAGCCTCTGCAAATTTGCAGATTATGACATATGTTTTTTGCGAGGGATGCGGAGCGGGAGGCAGTAAAATGTGGACCTGAGGATAGTGCCGAAAAAAGTGTCCATAAGTCTGGTCGAGTTAACTGACTCTTACTGTATGTGGTGTGCTAATTTAAAGCTTGCGTGTGTTTATTCAAGCACTCCGATCTCTAGAGTTATTTCATTGAAAATGTCAGAAAAAGAGCGGAGATGTCCAAGCACCAAGGCTGGTGCTTTGCCAAATCCTTCCAGCAACTGAGAAATTAAAGGTCTAGGTGGAGTGCAGTGCACCTTGTGTGGTCTTGCTTCAAGAAAAGAGGCTTGGACAGCTGGAGGAATCGTAGTGATATATCAGCAAAGTTGAGGTGGCCTTCTGTCTCAGGTCCAAATCCAGTATTCTCAAAGGTCTCCTCAGAGCCCACAAGAGTTCGCACTTCTTGGAGAAAGACTCTACCCAAATACAGCAGAGATGTTTAAACATGAGATGTTAACCATTTACTATGTATTTAAACCTGATACGTGCGGCGTAGGGTTCCAACAAATGGCAAGGACTGGCTCAAAAACGGTGCGAATTTTATAGACCGTTTCAATGTTAGGCCACCCGTGAATCTTTGGGTCTACCTAGAGCCCATTCAGCAACTCAGGCTCACATAACACGCATCATTGATAAACAGGGGCATAGAGTCAAAAACCTTTATGTTAGTCTTCCCCCAGTTTGCCATGAATAGAAACACATTCCTTTTATGAACGGATCTTTTCAGCAGCTCGGTAGTTTCTTGTCAATAGCTACAACCGCAAAGCTGATAAGTTGGAGAATGCTGAATCATTCTTGCATAAAACAACATCTCTCAAACCCACATCAGACATTTGGAAGCCCAGAATAACCCTCACCTCCAACATGAATAAATAACTGCTGTCATCACTTCCAAGAAGACAGACTAGTATCATAAGTGTTGCGATTTTGGCATCACTATTGCTGTTACTATTGTTAGCCATAATGATCCTAGCATCCCAGAGAGAATGAGAGTAGCTAGGATTCAGTATGGTAGTCTTCAGTTGGACTCTTCCACCAGTGTTTCGTCCAAGTGCTTGGTCTATAGAGCAGACGTGGACTTCTTTTTCACAGTTATAACCTCATTGCCTGCATAGTCCATTACCCTATAGTTACCCCCTGCCCCCTTCTAAACTCTACTGTCCGCACAGTGGAAACTCTTTGGATCCACTAACTCTAGTCTCCCCTATGGTTTCACTCAGTGGAGAAAAAGAAGGGCTGGATAGGCATGAAAGCAGAGGACAAAGTTTAAAATAAACATCTAAAATAATCTTTTTAATCACCACAGCTTTAGGAAAGAATTTATAATGACATTAAGACAGAAGGGCTGGTAGAGGTTATGTTTTTATAAGCTCCCTCGAGATTGCGGTGTGTGTATGTGCGCACGCTGTACGTGTGTCCTACAGACGCGGCTCTGTTTTTGAGGGCTTAGATTTGCAATCACTTAAATTGTGCATGTGCCAATTACTGTGGGTTTTCACAGGCTTTAGTGGTGGAGAACAAATCATTAATCTTCTCCTTTTCTTCCCCTCAATACCACTATAATCTGGCCACCTAATGATTCTGATTCAGGCAAGGCTTGAGGAATGTGTGTCGGGAAACCAGAAGTGTCCTTTCCTAATGGGAGGTGCGATCCAATATCACCAAAAACTGTTACCTTATTCTTCTCGCAGCAGTTGTTGGCTTTTCTTTCACTTGTTCAAAGGGTACATACACATATTAGAGCTGGAACTGGTGGAATAGAGAGTTTGAGTGGATTATACATTCTGAAAAGGTAAACATTTTGAGATAGAACTTATGAAGGTTTAGGTTGCCCATGAAGTCCCAATTGGATGTCATGACAGTGTATATCTCCTTCACGATGGTATCATACATGTCATAATCTGCACCCCAAATTTAACTTGACATAAGCCATCATTACTTGGAAAATCATTAGCTCTGCTATGCTCTTCAAAGACAAAATGCCGAGGATTTTTTGGGGTGAAGCCGTAGAAGAACCACTTTTGGATCCATGAAGTACCTGTCAGCTGAGTCGTTTGAGAGGTTCAAAGAACCATCCATTGAGAAATTCTGCAGCCTCATTCTGTAGGCCCCCTAGCAGAACTTCTGCCAGCAGAATGGAAATCAGTTTGATAATTTTAATAATGATGGTTCATAATGAAATCAAATGATTACTATTACCAAATACTATTACCAAACTCTATTGTTAGATTAACTATACTGTAAAAAGTTCAACCTGAAATAAATGACTTCATGTGGTAACAAGCAATTGAAGTAGTTTCACTCAATAAATTAATTTGATTAAAATAATCGTTTGTTCAAAGTATTTATTCAGATCAAATAAAACCAGTTAATTTACTTGTTACCACATGAAGTTTTTTTTTTTTTAGGTTGAACTACAAAACACTTTTTACAGTGATAGGACCCAATGTTGAGCTGCTAGTGAGAAATGAGAGGTTAAAAGGGAGGGGTGAGAACCCGTGCTGTGAAAACAATTCACACCTCTCCATAAAGACGGCCATGGCAAGATAAAACAGACTGTACAACTGCACTCTCAGAATAAAGGTATGAAAGTATCCCTGGGGCAGTACCCCTCCTGTCGCTCAAGAGTACATCAGTACCCTCTGTCAGGGAACCTAATTGTACCATAATCCATTGAAATTAAATTTTCTAAGCTGTATTGACTCCACACACCCCGTCTCGTCTCCAGGCTTTTTATTTTATCATTCTGTTTTAAAACATTAGGTTATGAAAAGGTACAAATACGTACTTTTCACCTGGGACAAACTTCTTTAAGGTAAGGTAACTGGACCTTAAAACCACTGTTGTACCTTTGAGGGAACATTTACATTGTTTGTACCTTGCCAAACGAAACATTTCTAACAGTGTGCCGCTTTCTTTTATATCAAAAAATTGTATTCAACTTCCACAAAAACAGAAATTGCATTTTTATCACTATTCTGAAAAAGGAGTTAAGGAACAAACCATGGTTCTTCTTTGGCATCTGAACATTTTAAGCGCACTTTGGTGTTTTTTCCTCTGTAGGTCTTTAATTGCTCTTTCACCAAACTTGAATATGCCATATTAATGACGTTCATCATATGATGTATTGCTGTTGGCTTTTGATGAACTCCTGTTGTGACTGATCCTCTTCCCCATAGTGAGGCCTCTTCTCGTGGGATGAGGCACACGCATGCTCCTTGTCAAACCATCTCCTGTCACTCCAGACCCGGACTCTGATCTCCAATTCCTCCCGTTTAGTCGGCAGCCGCCCTGCTGCAGGCAAAGATTTTATGCATTCCTCTGTTTAAGAAGAAGGAGCTATCTTTCTCTCTCTCTCCTTTTCTTTCTTTCCTTCTTTCTACCTCTCCTTCTCTGTCTGCTTTTATTGGGCCGCCTCTTCCTCTTGGCTTGATGTGTCTGACTGCTGATTTGTTTTTCTATGTCAGTAGTTTCCACCGGCAAGACGCCGGGAGTGCAGATCTGTCTAAAAATATGGAGAGTTCAGGAGGAAAGGCTCCCAGTAAGGGGCTCCAGGATCCACAGTGTCTGTGCCGGGCTCTGCAGCACTTCTAGCAGGCACCCAGAGGTCAAAGTCTGGGTCTTACCACACACTTAGCTTCCTAATAGATTAAGCCCAAGGAATTAAGGAATTCAGGAATTTGCAAAACTGCTTGGGTTGGTTTAAAGTCTACACTTTAAACAATAAGGGTTCCTTAGTGGTTCTTGGCTTGGGCATATAATTTGAGAGGAAAAAAACACTTGGTAATTGGTTTAGAACCTTCATGTTAATGAAGCTTCTTTCACCTTTTAAATCATTCTTCGTATTCACATCTCCTTAACAAAGCTGATTCCTTAGAGAACCATCTATTGAAGGAACCAAATGGGATTCTTCTGTTGGCGTTACTCTAAAGAACACTTTCTGGCACCTTTTATTTTTAAAAGAGTATTCCTAGAAGTCTCTGTCTACAGAGTCCTGGTGGTGACATCCCTTAAATATAAAAATAATGAGTGCCCACGACTTAGTAAGGTGTGGGTATGATATACATAAGCCGTGGCCACAACTCAGTAAGGCGTGGGAACGAGATCCTAATGCATGGCCATGGCTTAGTAAGGCATGGGAATGAGATAATTAATCCTTGACCGCAGCTTAATAAGGCATGATCTTGTTCTCGTGCCTTACTAAGTCATGGCCACAACTTAATTATCTTCTTTCCATGCCTCATTGTTATTTATATGGGATGTCACCAGCAGGGCTCCGTATCTGTCCGCAAAGTGGTGTACAACCTTTACTCTATGTGGAAGTCCTTTAAACATCAAGAAGCGTCTCATTTACAAACTCATTTCTTTAAAGGAACTATCTATTGAAATTTTATTTAGGAAACCAAAAGTGGTTCTTCTATGACAACAGTCCAAAAACACTCCAGAAAATGCCCCAATGCTCCAAAGAACAAAGCTTTTGCACTTTTATTTTAGGAGAGTAGTCCAAGTCAAAAGAGGCCTTGAAGACAATCCCTTTGAACATTACAAGTTGACGTAATTTGTGTCTGGTAAAGGAAGTCTCTTTCAGATATTGAAAAGACTTTGGGCAGTCGTTTTACCCTTTACCCTATAGCAATCCGCTACTGGCTAGCGCTGGCCTCTAGACACTCCTGAGGCATGGCCACAACAGGAGGCTCATGGGAAGTGCGCGCCCTCTGGAAAAGGGACTTAAACGTTGTTTATGTTCTTGTTCATCAGCTAAAGGTATGTGGAATGTGTTATTTTGTGTTGGGTTGGGGAGGTTTTGTGTTGGGTGGGGTCACTGTGGAGTAGAAGTAGTTGGCTGATGGTGACCTCCCCCATGGGTTCATGCTTATGTCTGTGCCTTTCTGCCCTGGTGTTTAATAAAGAGCACTCCTTGTGGTGGAATCACAGCCTCCCCCGTGTCTTACTCTATGCCAAAGCCACGATATTATCAGAGATTCTTCAAGAACCGAAGCCAGGAACCAGGAAAAGCCCACTAATCCTGCTTACCAAAGATTTCATGGAGCATTCCTTGGTCCTAATTGTTGTAACAATGATCCTGTAATAGGTTATCTTAAGAGAAGATGAGCCTGGTAATCGTACAATCACTACACTTGCAATTATGCTTTTTGGAGAAATTGAGTGTTTCCATTACCCTTACAACAATGATTGATGGCTTTGCTACGCAAAGTCTGCGGTTAAAAAAAAGAGGATAAAAAGACAGTCTCTGAAAAGCAGGCCATGCCAAAAAACAATTTCCCGAATGCAAATGTTTGTTTATGGCAAGCAGTTATTTTCCCAGAATTAGAAATATAATAATGATGAGCTATAAAGTCTGCTGTTTCATCTGCAGCACCGGGGTTGAAGGCCATTTTGGCATCATTTGAGCGAAAGCTCTAATTTTAGAAATCCTTATGGAATAAAAGTATATGAACGTGAATAGTCGTGACAGATCGGTTGTATCAGTATTCTCAGTGAGGCTGTACAAGTGCTAGACGTATTTATAGCAGCACAAGTATTGTTTCATTATTGTTTTATGTGTATCAGATTCAGAAGCCAACAAAGGAAATTGAGCGGGGAGATTTCCAAGGCAATGTCTTCTGCAGACAAGCAGTGCTTCTGGCCATGTGTTCGGTATTAAGGAGACGTTTGTCTCGGTATAAGTACGCGCTCTCTTTGAGTCCCTCTCCTTCCACCAGTACGTCGACCAAACAGGCCACAGGAGACAGGAATGCCGTGAAAAAGGTCCAACCTAACATCATCATCCTCGTGGTCACTGTCTTCATTTTCCATCCCTGCCCATCTATATCTTCTAAAAAACACTGTAAAAAGCGTGGTGGAAAATTCATTATCACAGTTGGAGAGAGAAAGAAAGCGACTAGAAGACAGACTGGGGGAGAAAAGGAGAAAGACTGGAGACGAGGCACACAGAGAATTTGTTTAGCGTATTGGAACTCTTTAAGCCAGACACTGGGAAACCACTCTCAGTGTTTTGCCACACACAGTAAAAAGATATGTTTCTTAGTGATCATAACACATGATATTAAAGCGTTACATTTCTACAGTGATGTTGCAGCCAGAACTTCAGTGGAGGTCTAATGCTTCATGTTCTGGCAGGACCATAGTGCTTATTAGCCTAACAAAATAGCAAACCTGAGTAGGGCCCAGTGACGATTCTGTGGTATCTAACCAAGTGGTCTTCTCCAAGCTTCAGGCTGAGCATGCTTCATGGCACAGGCTGGAGCTGTTTCTCAGATTAAGAAAGATCTACCACCACAATTGGAAGAAGGAGCGCCAGACCTTCTCAACACAACACGGCTAATTCAACTGGAGTCTGCTGTGCTTGATTTCATTTATTCCTTCATTGCGATGGCAGTTACTTGCTCGATCGATTTCAGATCTGCCCCACTAGCAAGTGTCAGTTTCGGTAATGCACGGAAAACTTCAGAAATAGCTTGAGATTTTCAGGGTGCCTTATTTTATTGTTTGCATTTGCAATCTCTTCCAAAGGAGTCCAATACCACCATTATGGTTAGAAGGAATGTTCCAAAAAGCCACATTTATTTATTCAGAGCTGGTTTCCCCTAAGCTTTAACACACAGGTTGGATTGAGAATGACAGGGAAGGATAGTCCGCTCCTGGTTGAGAGACGGGGATTGAGGGATATTCAGTCATGGATTATGAGGGAAGACATCTCCGAGACGAAAGGCAAAAGGAGGGAGATGAAACGAACATAAGAAATGTCTTGGAGACAGTAAATAACTCATGTGACGGTTGGTTGGATCTGTTGCTCATGCAGACTCTGGTTAACAGCTTAGACACAATGAAATAGCTGTGAAATGGTTATGACCAATTGAGAGCAAAAAGGGGGAAAAAATGAGAAAAAGAATAGCGCAGTCACAATTATTTCAAGAATTCAAGGATATTCAACCCCATTCCCATATTGAAGTCCTAACCACAGTCAGAGCTCACATGGTGGGATAACATTCCCAGTGGTCTGTTTCCATGGTGATGGCCCCAAAAATGTGCCGATAGCAACTGGCCATGTCCACACTTTTTTTTTTTTTAATTCCTTTTCGTGCAAGAGAGAATTTGACTTAGTAAGCAAAATCTAACCTTGCTGAAAAGGACTCGGTCTCAGTTAGATGAGCTCATCTTGGTCTCTGACCAACCCCTACATGTTCAGATTAACTCTGTCAGAAGTGCAAAAGTTAAAAGTGAACACTTAGAAATTGCTACAAAAAAGCACTAACAGACAATTCCACATGCTCCAATTTAATTATGTTCATAAGTAAGCTCAGAGGTAGCCCGTGGGGGAATAAATGTGGCACTGTTTTAGTAGTTTCTCATTAGGACCCCTTAAACATTAAAGGTTACATCATGCGGTTTTCAAAATTCAAACCCATTAGCTGATAACAGACATGATGAATTAACTAAATGATGTTAAAAGCTTTACTAAATGAAGTCAATATGAGCAGAGGTAGATTTTAAAATGAACTCTTACTACATTGCTTCCTATGTACCATGACTGCACTTTGTGCAATAGCAAAAAGGAAATTCTTGAAATGCTCAATAGAAAGTTATGCTCTCAGAATTTTTTTCTCCATGGTATCAAGGCGGATGCAGCCAAGCTATTTCTCCCATCGGTTAGGTCTTTAGGAGCTGAACAGAAGGCCTAATGTGTCAGATAAAGCACTAACACAACTGAATCCAATTCCACAGAAAGTTGGGACAGTTTTAAAATGCAAATAAAAACAGAAAGCAGTGATTTTTTTCCACTTATATTTGAATAAAAACATTACAAAAACGAGATATGTAGTGTTTTACCATATCAACTTCTTTGTTTTTTTATGTAATGTAAAAATATAAAAATACATTCTTTCTGAAACTGATGCCTGAAACATGTTCCAAAAACATTGAGACAGGGGTAATTTAGGACTAGAAACCTTGTGAAATGTTCAAAAAACATCTTAAACAGAAGAGGTAGTCATGCTTGAATATTAAAGTAGCATCCACACTGTAAAAAGTGGCTCATCAGATCTACTTAAAAAAAATACTTCACGCGGCATCAAGTAAATTAACTTGTTTTATTCAACCTAAATAAATAGTTTGAATGAACGATTCTTTCAATCAAGGTAAAAGCAAAAGATTTAGGGAATCTGGAGAAATCTCTGTGCATAAAGGAAAAAGCAGAAAACGAATGAATGCCCATGACCTTTGACCCCTCAGACGGCACTGCGTTAAGAAAAAACGGCATGTCTCTGTGATGGATATCCATTCCTGCATCCACAAATGCAAGTTAAGACTGTACTATGCTGTTAATAGGAAAGGTGATGTAACACAGGGATAAACATGTTCCTGTCCCAAGGAACGCGTTGCAAGTATCAACTTTGGAATGAGTGTATATTTACAAAAACATGTAAGTTCATAAATTAAAACATCAAATATTGTCTTTGTACTGTTACTAATCACTGCTTTGTGTTTATTTCACATACTGTCTCAATGTTTTTGGAATTGGGTTTACAGGAACTGACAGTGGCAAACACGTTTTGATTACCAAATTTTTGTGAGAAAGTCGTCACTCTAGGCCTTCTGGCTGTGTCACTGACTGCAAATACAGGTGGCACCCTGACCAGTGCCTGTCAGTGAAATGGTAAAATTGGAAAACAGCAGCAGCTCAATGCCAGAGCTGCTTCAATGCAAAATTTATGTTTTGTTTTGACAGATATAGCTCAAACTACAGGCCTAGTTCTAGTGGTCACTGTTGATCACTGGGTGCTATGTAACCCTGTGCAGCATATCTGGTGTCTGGTGGTCTTAAGGGTTCATGTATATGGGTCCACACTTCAATTGCTCACTCATAACTACATAACGTACATAGTAGTTTAATAGTAGTTACTGAATATTTTATAACATTTACTAAATAATAAGTGTTAATATTAATCATAACTGAATAATATCTATTCTTCTATTCTATCTATAGTTTTGTCTATCTATGTTGTAAATACTGTTCTCTGCATAATTTGTGGAACTCGCACTCAAGTTTTTCACTCACCTGTGTCCCTGTACTCTTGTGATGTGACAATAAATCTGAATCTGAATCTAATAAGCCTAATGGGTTAAGTGCTTAATGGAGTATGGATATCCACGACTTCATTAGGATCTTAACACAACTTAAAAATGAAAGCAGGCAATTCAAGCAAAGGAAGTGAGTATTTACGACATTAAAAAGTACTGCTTTCAAAATTATACAAAACAGTGTTCGTTTAGAGTATCCACTGCTTGAGGCAAACACTTTTGGTAACTTTTTTATATATGAGACTAATCAAAGGTGCAAATATCAAAGTGAAAGTTACATCACTGGACTCCTCACTGAAGGGGTAGCTGACTTAAATTGCCTCACTTTTCGTGTGGAGCAGATACAGAATTTCATTGGCCTGACCACATACTGACAGAAGAAGCAACCACACTAACACAATACCACACTGTCATATTTTAGCTACCTCTCAGATTTTTTAGGGGTACTGGATGAAAAACTGTTCATTTCCAGTCAGCCTGTAAGCACAATGGGTCTAACATTCCTCCTATTTGTTTAAAATTCAAATGAAGCACGTCTTTTTCAGAAATCATGTTATCTTAGAGTATGGTTTCCAAATCTGTATTACTTACACAGAGTTCTCCAACAAAATTGGTATCTCTAAATAGTAACAGTACACCTCAAAACAAAAAAGAACATTTTATGAATGCTTGTGTCTCAGAGCACTTTTCTGAAATCGTTCTTGGCAAAGCTGAAAAACAAATGTTTTAACTCCCAGACACCAAAAATGTCTGAACTGGCAAAAGTCCGCATTACAAGCAAAAAGAAAGCCTTGATAAAGGCTTGCCTGAGGTCTAGAGATGGAAATGAAATAAAACAGTCTTTTGCAACAGTTTGAGCACCCCTGGCCTCGAATTACATTTTGTTGATTTTCTAAGTGGAAAAAAAGTTAACACATTCTGTACATAGAACACACTTCTTCACATTTTAATGCTCAGTTACTGTTTGTTGGCTGAATTTACACTCTTTAAAAAAATTGTGATAGTGGTGGAGACATGAAACATTCAATATGTTTTATTTTTATAAAAGTAAGTTAAATTCAGCAAGTAAATTGTGCTCTAAAATTCAAATCCAAAATCTCTAACTTTAACTTTTGACCATATAATGTTTAAGTGTACAAATAATTAGGTACAAAAGTTTGAATACCCCTGGTCAAAACATGTATTATTGTTTTTCTGTGTAAAAATAAGTTTACACATCATATACAGTAAGCACAAATTTTAGAGCACAGTTTAGTTATGATAGTTGATCATAGTCTCTCATTGATATACTTACTGTGACCTAGCCTCTTTGATTCTATTCATCTACTCAATATATCACTTTTGGCATCAGGTAAAACATTATTTTCTTCAAATATATGTCATTACATTTCTGAATATATTGCTTTTTCAGTTAAAGAGGAAAACACTTACCTTAGGGGCTGCATATTAGCATAACCCCTTGAAACAAATATGTTTTGTGATAAATGTATGAGTCTCAGTCTTGTGTCAAAATCTCTTCAAAAATCTTTCAATCCAGCCTTTACTACTTCATGAGGCTTGCACTTAGCGTAATGTCAAATCCAGAAGTTGGCAGGCCTCAGTAATAAGACTTCCCTTGGAGGAAGTACCACAATCCGTGGCTTTTTGTTTTAGATCTTTTGGGGAAGGCTTAGAGTGAAGTGGGTCTCGGGGTAATTGTTTAATTGTTGCCGTCTCCTGGCTCTGTGAGAGAGCTCTGCGTAGAAGAGGACTGTTATCCTTTCATGGTGTTCACTTCCCGGCAGAGGGGTCAGCCCACAGAAAGACCCAGTGGCTTGTCATCCAGACTTCTGTTTCACTGCTAAGTGATTCATCCCTCGTTCCAGTGCTGTTTGCCCGACCCCTCGTCTGTGGGGTATCTCCAATGTGCCGACTGTACCACGTCCTGCTCATGGACACTGTAATTTAGCCTTTTATTGTGGGCATAGCTGACTAGTCATTTTCTAATTTCTCCCATTTATTTCTTCAGGGTGATATGTAAAATATGCTGAAGTAAACAGTTCAGGACTGGTAGATTAGTAGCTGTGAGTGTTAGAATTAAAAGGCATCATACGTTTATTGAAAACCAGTGACCTGAAATGAAATGTGACATCCCCTGTCCAAACACACCAATAGTGCTCTATCAAATTAGCTATATCCATTAACGAGTAAGAAAATGATAGTTCCAGTTCTAAAATCATAATCTGCTTGAGATACAATTATCCAATATATGCAATGAGTGTAGCATAGTCAGTTATACTGCTGTACTCCATGCAGCAGACTGGGGTTTGATATCACACCACACCAAAAGAGTCCTTAGGCAAGATGCTTAATGCTATGTTCACCTACTTCTGTAACTGTGGTTAAGAGTATCAGTTAAGTATTTATAATCATATGAATATATATCTCATCTGTATTAATGTTGAAGTCATTAAAAACCGTTGTGTTGTTTTGCAACTGTAGCTTACACTGTAAAAAGTGATACAGTTTCAGAGTTCAAACACTGCAGTTATGCACTGTATTCTCTGAATACCAGACATTGCTGTCTGTTAAGACTGTCTTCTGGGAGAAATGTAGCAGGAAAGTACTATCTTGAGAAGTCTGTGTCCCGCTTCCCAGCATTCACTGCAGTTTCTGTTAATCAGCATTTTCATGTACAGTTTACAGTAGGATTTCTGTTGTTGTTGTTGTTGTTGTTGTTGTTACATGTTATTCTTACCACAACAATATCCTTGACTGCATTTCACATGTTTTGATATTGCAGCCATGATCATGGTTTGTGTTTCAGTGAACTAGTTCATTGCATAATGTTATGATTAATAGATATTTAGTTACTGCCATGTTTGTAGTCTTATAACTGTTATAGGTGCAGTAGCTGCTATGATGTGATGTTTAGTTCATGGTGTGACTGATAAACAGTACCACACTGTTGTAAAAAAAATACCATGATCATTCTCTTATCTACATAGCAGTATGCTTGAATGTTCACGCATTCGCTAGCTGAGGGCCCTCAGATGGCTGTAGGTGTACATTAAACACAGTTTTCTTGCAGTGTACTATTAGCAAACTACATTGGCAGAAGCGCCTTTTTGTTACCATATTGTATTTTATAACAATGTCTCATATTGTAAAACCCTAATCGTGCCTAACAGCACCCCTTAATCATGTTAAAATGACTGTAACACATGGCCTTTTGTGGTTTGATTCAGAACATGTAGACAGGCTTTGTAACCAGGCAGATAAGAAGACCGTATTCTAAAACACTCCACAGAAAAAAGCCAAACAAAGCAGGCCACCACTCACCATTCTGCACCGCAACATGGAATCTGTTCCACTCAGATAGAGCTAGTTAGCTGGGGAGATGTGTCGAGAGTTTTTTTATCCAGTGATTCAGACCCCTCTGGCTTTTTTGGAAAGACTAAAGCCACAGTTGGTCCAGAAAAGACCCTCCACAGACCAGAAGCAGGGAATGCACTCATTCCTGGAAACCAAGCAGCCAAATCTGGCTGAGATGCAAGGGTAAATGCCAAGTAGGGGTGTTCACATACAAATGTTCAATAAAGTTACATATATTTATATATTTATTTTTTTTTTAAAATGCACAATTCTGTCCAATAGGGAGCCAGAGTTTCAAGCATGAACTTCTAGTCTGTGAACTAAACACATTCTGTATACTCATAATGAATATGCATGGGATGAAGTTTTGCCAGGTTACATTGATATACTATGTATTTGGTTTTCAAAACGTCAGTCTTTAATTGTCAAAGGCCATTTTTGTGGTTAGAAACTGAGGGTATGTACCGCCCCCTGATCCACCCCTCCAAAAAAAAAAAAAAG
>JAILXH010186862.1:2242-12277 GCA_023558415.1 Piaractus mesopotamicus | reverse complement strand
ACATATATATATACATATATATATGCATATATATATGCATACATATATATAAAACCATTTGAGTGTTGAAATGGTGCTTTAGAGCTCAGAATATGGTTCTTTTTTTATGTGTGCCACTCTAATTATGCTACAGTTGCCTCCATATGGTTCTTGTAAACAGTTGTCATAGTATCATATTATGTTATACTGTCAGTGATTATAATATAATATACAGCCCCATTTCCAAAAAAGTTGGGACGCTGTGTAGAATGTAAATAAAAATAGAATGCAAGGACATGCAAATCATGTAAACCATATTTTTAAAGGAAAGTACTACAAAGACAAAATATCAAATCTTGAAACTGAAATATTTTATTGTTTTTTTTTTTTTTTTTAAATATGTGCCCATTTTGAATTTGATGGCAACAACACATTCCAAAAAAGTTGGGACGGGGGCCTGTTTACCACTGAGTTTCATCACCTCTTCTTTTAACAAAACTCTGTAAGTGTTTGAGAACTGAGGAGACCAACTGCTGTAGTTTTGAAAGTGAAATGTTTTCTCATTCTTGTTTGATATTGGATTTCAGCTGCTCAACAGTTTGGGGTCTCCTTTGTCGTATTTTTAACTTCATAATGCAGCATATGTTTTAGTGGGTGACACGTCTGGACTGCAGGCAGGTCAGTTTAGTGCCCAGACTCTTTTAATATGAAGCAATGCTGTTGTAATATGTGCAGAACGTGGTTTGACATTGTCTTGCTGAAATAATCAAGGCCTTCCCTGAAAAAGACGTTGGCTAAATGGCAGCATATGTTGCCAAAACATGTATATATCGTTCAGCATTACATCTGGCGCCTTCACGGATGTGCACATCGTGTCTGGTGTCTGGAGTTTGTTTCTTTAATCTTGTACTGGAGCTATGAGGCCAGTGAAGCTAACGAGGAGCTGAATTATACTCTATAAACAGCACTGAGCCAACTGCATACCTAAATCATCACACTTGCCTCAGGCTTCACTGAGCTGTTCAGTAATCTCAAATAGTCTTGCTTATGTGGTTCCTGACATTGTATGACAGAAGGTTATCAGCAAAAAATGGACAAAAACATGTCACTTAGCTAAAAGTAGCAGCTGTATTTTTTGTGCATTTTTTGTATTTTCTGCTTTTTTCTTGCTGCTAAAAAATGTATAACTTGTACTTAAAGACCATTTTGACTGGAAATTTGATTGAGGGTGGTCTCTGACTTTTACACAGTACTGCGTAAGAGTAAGTGTCAGGATGGCTAGAACTTTAATGCATTTCATTATTAAATAGATTTCAGTGCATGCAGTGCAGGTTTGGATACTGTGTGATGAATCACTATAAGAGAAGGGAGACAGATAAATAGGCTGAGGATTTAGACACAACGTTCAGTGTAGCCCAGAGATGTAGGCTATTTATCAATGAAAACAAGGCTGGGCTATTTGTTTGTACTGTATGATGAATCTCATCTGGCACTGAGTGCTTTGCAGCTACTTTCAGGTTTGTGGAGATGGAATATTGCCCGTCGTAAGAGAAAAATAAACTGTGGCTGTGCTGCGGCTATCACAGATTTACATCAAATCCTAGGACACTTAAGTTGAAGTATTTATGAATTAGAAAGTTATACTGACAGTTGATGAAAACAATGATGGGTTTAATGATATGGCTTGAAAGAATCCAACCCTAAGCTTGCACATTAATGAAAGTTAATGATCGTGGATGCCTCATTTGGTCTTTATTTTTAACCTTTTTAACATATATATTTATATATATATATATAAATATATAGGTTAATGGAATTATCATTTTGAATCTAATGTGGCTCGCAGTGACCACTAAGTATATTGATGAAATAATAACCAGTTTTTTTGTTTAACTAGAACTAGGCTGGTCAGCTAGCTAACAGGCTAAAAGAGCCAACAGCCTAAACAACTCCGCCATTTATATCACAGGCTTGAATTAAAGAACTTACAATATGATTTACTGTAAATCGGCAGTGTAAAAGTCTAGAAGTATCCCTTGAATGGCTTACATGCTTCAGATGTCTGTGGTTCATCGTGTCAACCACAGGCTGAATCCCAAACACCGCGCATACTTCTTAAATAGTGTGCTAGCTATGGACGTTTTGAATTTCTGGCTTCTACAGCCAAATAGTGCAAAATATGTCAAGTACTGATGTAGCTGAATAGCAAATTATTGTTATGACTCATTTCTAGCTACTTAATGCACTGTTTGGTTGCAAGAGCCAGTTTTTAAATCCCCTTTAGTGCACTATGTAGGGAGCAGGGAGCCATTTGAGATTCATGCCCAGCACGAGAGGAGGGGCGTCGTTGAATTGGCACTATATAAGACTTACAGTGGTAATCTGGTGACCAAAAAGTACTTATAAAGCGAAGGTTTTTGCATTAAACAGTGCTGTGTTATCATATGTTCATTGTTATATGACAAAAAGTTAAGGCACTTGAGGCTGTGCATTAGTGCAGTTTTAACATGGGGAGGGGAGTTTTAGTATGCAGTATGAGACAAAAGCTGTCTGCTGTATTGTAAGGCAGGAGACTGACTAGACCGCCCCATCTTAGACCTGTCCTGTTTTCCTTAGCCTTCCAATCAATGCTTAGCAGCCATTGTTAGCCACTTTTCAGGCCTTTAACAACATGTTTGGACATTTTGGGCAAGAGATGTGCCTGCTGAGTTTAAAAGATACAGAGTGGAAGGTGTTCTTTTCTAAATTGTACAGAGCAAACCAGGCAGTTATGTCAGTTGTTACATCCTCCTGAAATGACTGCGTTGCATTTTGGGAGGCAGTGTATCACAAAGATGGCTCTGACTGCATGCTGGAAGATTTGGCCAGAGCAGTACCTCATTTGGGTATCTTTGGCCTACTGTGGAAATTTGCGTTGGTCACATACTGCATACTACTTACTGCTTTTGGTCACAATCAGTATGTGAGCAGTATGCAGTAGGCTATTTGGAGCACAGTCAATGTTGACGAGTGCACCATTGCCCCTACTGAACTCCGCCTTCAAGGGGCATTAGATTGGATCCGCAATTGTATGCTGAATTTGTTCCCACCCTAATAATAAGTCTACAGTCCCACCCACATTTAGCCTAAAATTTTTCATGGATGTTTTCAGGTGTTCTCATTACAGGATCACATCTGGCCCCATGAGACCAACCAAAAAAGGCACATAGGAAACGACACAACTGATCTATTCTTACAGTTTGACCTTTCACACACATAGAAAAATAATATCAATTGAAACAATTGAAAATAATGCTCTTTAAATAACTATATTTTGACAAAAAGATGTCAAAAAGATTCTCAATGGATTGAAAGCAATTCTTGTCAATGTTCTGTAAAAGTTTGTCCAACCTGATGACAGTTTCACTATGAAAGAATGCGTTTGTCAGCAAAGCAATCAGTTTATCCCTAATGGTCAGTCATGGACTGGAGGTTAGGGAACCAGGCCTGTGACCAGAAGGTCGCTGGTTCGATCCCCTGAGCCGACTGAAGTGCCCTTGAGTGAGCACCTAACACCCAACTGCTCCCCGGGTGCTGCGGATAGGGCTGCCCAGCACTCTGGGTAAGTGTGCTCACTGCCCTCTGGTGTATGTTGTGTTTCACTGCACGGATGGGTTAAATGCAGAGGTGAAATTTCCCTGTTGCGGGACTAATAAGGGTCACTTAACCTAATGTGGCCCTGACTGGTAGATTATTGCAGTTTTTGCCATGCACGTTTACCTTGGAAAGGGAAATTGATAGAGCTAAACTGTGTTTTTCACCAGCACACAAATAAAGAGAAAGTGCTCAGTGAAATAAAGCCAACTTCAGAAAAGCAACACAGTCAAAGCTTCCAGACTGCCACAGAGACACAAACGAGCTGTGCGTGACAACGTCGTCCGTGCAACACTCTCCCCTCCACGCTCAGCGTTTCTTCTGCTTCTGTCACATCCTACTGTTCACCCGCGGCGTGTTCCACGGGAACTCTTCATAGCCGAGAGGGAAGAAAAGGGTGCTGGGAAAAAGACTTATCTTCTGTTTGCATCTCGCATTTGCTGTGAAAACACTGAATCCCCGAATGTCCCCCACATCTGATTTGTATGCTGGAGAGATCAGAGAAGTTTAAAAGATTTCTCTTTCAATTTTATGACTCACAATAGCCAGAGGAGACAAAAGCAATTTTGTGGGGAGATTTACTTCTTTTTATACATTTTCAGAAAGCTGCGTCAGTGGCTTACTATATTCAAAGAGATGTTAAACTGCTCCCACTCAATCCACAAAGTAGTTGTGGAAGACTTTATATTAAAAGTCTACAAAGTGCCAGTTTCTCAACAAGAATAGACTAAACTATGTTATACTACACTATAGTACACATTAGATATTATACACTATAGTCTGAAGTACATTGGCAGAGCTAGTGGAGTACAAGCACATACCAACAGCATACTTTTTCAATTCATATTTTTCCCCCTCAACTTTCAGAGTATTATTCTGTATTTTGAAGAATGTACTGTTTCCCAGGCTTATTGCACCCTAAGTTGTATTATCCAGTAATACCCTGACTACAGTGTAAACTGACTATTGTTAAGTTATTCTAAACCTATAGAAGGGTATAATATACATTTTCCTACTTAAATGTTATTTAATATAAACAGTGCTCTGCAATGGTCAGAGACCACCCTTCAATTATTTAATGTCCAAATGACCATTAAGTACAATTTATTAATTTTTCGGCATCAGAAAAAAAGCAGAAAACATATGCTTAGCAGAAATTTACACTGAGCCTAAATAAATAAATATAATATCATTTTTAAATAAAAACTATCCACACTTTGACTTTATTACAGCTTCCATTCTTTTCAGGAGGCTCACTTTCAGTTTTTCAAAGAAATCTGCTGGGATCTTTTTCCACACCTCCAAAGTTCAGTCTTACAAGTTGCATTTTCTGTTTCTCACAACCCAAATAATCTCAAACACATTCAGTGATACTGAGTTCTGGACTCTGAGGTGGTCAGTCTATTGTTCTGAGAACACCAGCAGCTTCATTGTTTGGTTTACAAACTTTCTTTTGTTTTGTCTATTTTCTTGTCTCATTAAGGGCTTCTACACATCCCTTCAGACCCATAGAGTTGAGTTGCCTTCTCACAGTGGAAGGATGGACAGAAACACCTGTGGATTTTTCAGATCTGAAACAGCTTGATTTTCTCCTCTCTCTCAAAGATGAAAGCTTTAAGTGCTGTTTATCTGATGGGGACAGTTGTGGTTGTCTACCTGGCCTTGCATGATTGTTTGGAGCTCCACTTTTGGAAGCTTCTATTTGTTAACTAATCTTCCTTTGACTTTTTTCTTCTTTGTGCATATGTTTAATTTCCTTAGAAATATCTCCTGAAAAACTTGGCAAGATTGGAATTGGCAGATTTTTGCACGATCAACAGTCGGCCAATTTATTACTTTATTTTAGATCTGCGTTAAAATTTAAGATAATAAACAGACTATCATGTTAAATTTGCAGATTGACCCGTTAAAGAGTAAATAATGTTATTCATATTGCAATTTAGCTAATTGAAAGTACTGGACGCATGGTAGCGTATATCATTTGTTGATTTAGCCCAGCTCAGTGTGAGTGTCAGGTTAAAGAAAGCCATATACAATGCCCTCCACAAATACTGGCACCCCAATAAACAAATTGGGCTCTAACAAACAGTCTTTATTGCTTTCTTTTGATTTTTTTAAATGTTAACAAAAGAAAATAATATTTGAAGAACAATGAAAAGAAAAAAAAAAAAACTAAATCTATAATGAAATAAATATATTTCTCAAATCTATGTGTGCCACAATTGTTGGCACCCCTAGAAATCCTTATGAGTGAAATCTTACTGAAGGATATTTCCATTCATATTTTTTTGTTTTGAAGTTCACCTGAGTGATAAGGAACACTTCCTGTTTCACTGGGGAATGTATATGAGGTGACACAAAATTCTCTCAGTAATCTATCACTATGAGGAAGAGCAGAGAATACAGCAATGATGTGCGAAAACAGATTGTTAAGCTGCACACATCAAGAAATGGAATCAGAAAATAGCTATACAGATCAAAATACCTGTTTCTACTATC
Organism: Piaractus mesopotamicus; assembly: GCA_023558415.1. Classification (NCBI taxonomy): domain Eukaryota; kingdom Metazoa; phylum Chordata; class Actinopteri; order Characiformes; family Serrasalmidae; genus Piaractus; species Piaractus mesopotamicus. The sequence goes on along the minus strand of JAILXH010186862.1, from coordinate 6,166 downwards.
ATGGCAAAAATTAAAAAGTTTAAACCAACTGAAGATGCTAAGAATCTGCTGGGAAGAGCAAAAATGTCCGCAATGACCTCATAACACAAGAAGGATAGTTAGAGTGGCCAAAGAATCTCCAAGGATCAGGGATGGGGAATTGCAGTCATTAGATAGGTCTTTGGTCAGAATGTCTCTGAAATATAATCAGACTCCACCTATATAACCACAAGTTGTTGGGAGGGTTCTCAGAGGAGCTTTCCTCTGCTGTCAAGAACCAACAAACAAAAGTGCCTACTGTTTGTCAGACCTTACTGGATCTTCGGGGAACATGTTCTGTGTCAGATGAGACCACAATAGAGCTTTTTAGCAACCAACACCAGAGGTGGGTTTTATGTGGAAAAAAGCATAGCCATGAGGAAAATGACATCCCCACTGTGAAGTATGGTGGTGGATCTGTGATGCTATGGGACTGTTTTTCTTCCAAAGGCCCTGGACAACCTGTTCAGATACATGGTATCATGTACTCAAATAACAGCAGATATTAAATCAAAACCTGACTGACTAAGCCAGGAAGCTTAAACTGAGCTGTGGCTGGGTCTTCCAGAAGGACAATGATCCAAAATCAACACAAAAATAGGTTACTGACCACATAATCATGGTTTTGCCATGGCCATCCCAGTTCCCTGACCTACACCCCATAGAAAACCTGTGGGGTGAGCTGAAGATGACACTCCACGAGCATGAACTTCGGATTCTGAAGGACCTGGAGATATTCTGTGTGGAGGAATGCTCTCAGATCCCTTGCCTTGTGTTCTCCAGTCTCATTAAGCATTAAAGAAGACTCAGAGCTGTTATCATAGCAAAGGGAGGCTGCACAAAGTATTGAATGAAGAGGTGCCAACATTTGTGGCACACATAGATTTGATCTCTCAAATCTCATTCTAAGATTACCTCAAATAGAGGAAAGCTTTTTGTTAATATTTTGAATGAAAGATCAAAAGGATAAGCAATAAAGAATTTTTACAGCCTGTTTTGCTCATGTTTACCAGCGGTGCCAGTATTTGTAGAAGGTACTGCATCTACTTCAGAACTACAGTCGACAATTGAAATTGAAGGTTGAAAAACAATTATTTAACTGAAAATGACAGCTTTTGTACTTTTACAATGTTAGTGATACCTTAAAGCAGGGGGGCCAATGGTCCTGGAGATGTACCACCCTGCATGGTTTAGCTCCAAGCCTAATCTAACACACCTGATCCAGGTAATCAAGTCCTTCAGGATCATTTGAATATTAGAGCCAAGTACGCTTCATCTGAGCTGTCCAGAGTGGTAGATCTCCAGGACCAGGATTGTGCATTCCTGTTGTTTCTTACAGTTTTCTGCCTTCAAATACATTTTAAAAAGCAGAGAAAAGGAGTTTATGGTACTTTGATTCTAAAACCAGTTGTGTTTTTTTTTTTTTTTTTTTTAACAGTGTTTGCAGCCTAAACAAAGCAATAATTAACCAACTCAGCCCAGCATGGGTTTATCACTAAACTGTGTGTTTGTGTGTTTGTGTGTTTTCAAACAGACGAAACGCTCACTAAGCAGTGTGGACTGTCTGACTGTGAGGTGCCTTTGTGGGAACAGGCTGATATTTCAGTCATTGTACGTGGCAGCTCATAGCTTTGTGGACAGCAGGTCCACCAATGCAGTAATGGCACTAGAAAAACTAAAAAGTGTGTTTCAAGTTAATCTTATACAGTGTAGGTGAAATGCACACTTACATTGGAACATGTATTTTTTAATGATTTTATTTTAGATGAAATGGAAAAGAGCAGTAAACAAACCGACCATAGCATGTGATGCATTATGAGAATAGATACTGCAGAGGCTGTTTGGGCAAATATGTAAGACTGAGCTTGAGTCTCAGCGTAAGAGAAAAGGGAGAAGGTACATAAACACGTGCATGCTCATGCACACATCCACACGGAGGATGATTTTCAATTACTGACACATACACTGGTGGGAACAGAAAAGGCTCCTGTGCTTCGGCGGAGGAGCTTTTGAAAGGTTTCCAGAAAACTGCAGTAAACACTTGCTGTGTTGACGTGTTTCGGGAACAGAGTACAATGACCATATCCCAGATCCGCTTCCCCGAGTCTGAGTGCTGGTGTGTGTGTTTGGGCATAGCTTAAGGGTGTGTGTGTGCGCGAAGAACGTGCAAATGTAATTCGCTGTTTAACTGTCTATTTGTATTCTGAGTCATTCCAGGCCAGAGAGTGACACTGACCCATATCATTAATCAAATATCTTGCTCTACATGGTCGAATGAGATATCTGACATTTAAGTGAAGGCACTGAACTTTAAGCGGCATCTCCGGAGATGAGCTTTGACTTTTGGCTTTAGGCATGGTAAAGTGTTGTTATTGGTCCTTTATTCATAACTTAGAACTTTGAAACCTGTATGTACTGAGAAGGAACTGAGCTCTCCATGCTCAGTCCATGCTAATTTTGGTGCAACTGTTGTGAGACTGGATGTCAACCTAATAAGAGCTTGTAGTGCAGTAAGTTTTTTGTCAAATTTGTGAATAACTCACATTGGACTGTTGCAGTGTTTGTTTAGCCTCTTTCTGCAGGCCTCTTATTGACCATTCCGTCATCAAAAAGGAAATTGACTTGGATATTTTTAATGGACTACACATCTGCAGCTTCCTTGATGTCAACTGGCATAATAAAAGCATTTAAACACAAGAAGAACCTTCTTCAAAACAGGCAGGGATTGCATTTTAAGGCTACTGTGAAAAGGGTTAAAGTTGCTACAAAACATTTAGTTTCCAGAGTAAAATGCTATGATCCAAGTTTGGCTTTGTTGCTTTAGCTAATTGACACTAAAGCAGTTGGAAACAATGACATAGGAATTGTTTCCTTGATAACAATAGCTTGGCTGTATATGGAAATATGCATTACACTAGATTACACCAGATCTAACAGTGAGTATTTTTACATGCACTCAGTAATTCGATCATAATTGGATTTCTGCAGTTATCTGATTATTCAAATGGTCATGTATATCCTTACTCTGATTTCTTTCATATTTGTCAGTCTGCACATGTGTAAAAACAGACCACGGTAACAGAAATAAGCAAGCAGTCCAACACTTTTGGAGTGCTGCTGAAACCAACTACGTCCATGACGAAATGAAGTATTTGAATATTCTTCATCTTCTAGATGATGTAGGTTCATATTTTCAGGTAAAGTGGCTCGATGTTTAAAATAAAGCTGCGGCATGAGGTTTGAGTTTTAAATGACGTTTACATCACGTCTTATTCTGTGTGTTTATTGGCTGGTTGCAAAGCAGAAATCTTCAACAAAAGTTTCAACAAAAATCCAACCACCTTGGGAGCCACAACATTTCATGTCCATTGTATTGAAGTATTGTTTCAACATCTTGGCTGTAAATATGTCTCAGTATGTGCTGATGTCCTAGTATAGACAAAAGATATAATATAAATGAAAACGCAGACTTACTTTACTCAGCTGTAGCCGCTTTTCTCGCATCTTCCGCAGGAAACAGTTTCTTGTAACGTCTCTCAACATTCGACTTTTTATGAGGCTGAAGTCGCTTCTCGCTCGCCAGCTTCTTGTTCAAATTTTCCCCTTCCACCTCAAACGGCACCTGAGGCACCAGAATGTAACTGCTGCACCATTTAAGGTGGAACGGGAAACAGCTACACGATGTTTGACAGTTTCACGTTACAGATTAAACATATCAGGAAACCAGCTGAGTGCTTATAAATACAAATCAGTCCATGTGTCTCCAAATTATCAATGTTCATCCCAAATCTTTCTCTTTACCTTTTCGGTAACACTTTCTATGAATGTCACCTTTGTAAGCATCTACCTACATTTACCCAATGTGCTTTTTACCCAAAAGCACATTGGGTAAAACACTGATGGAAG
>JAILXH010186836.1:0-10414 GCA_023558415.1 Piaractus mesopotamicus | reverse complement strand
CCTTTCCAGTCTGAATTTCAAGACTTATTTTCCAGTGCTCTAATTATCATTCAGTAAAGACTGCTTTAATGTCTGACTTTGGAAATCAACTGCGCTTAACTGTTTCATTATTACGAAAAGTGTTTCAGCACGTATGAATGAAAATGTTTGCTTATTTCTGTTGTATCTTTCTTTGTACTTCATGTGACAAAATTAGATTAGCTAAGAGTAAATGTTAGTAACACATGAATAAACAGTGAAGTTTTGCACTTTACAGTAAGGCTCCCTTTTGGCGGTTATAAGTGTTGGTAACTGATTAACAAATGGTGAAGTGTTTCACACTTTAAAATAAGGCTCCCCTTTGGTGGTTATAAGTGTTAGTAACTCATTAACAAACATTGAAGTGTTTTACACTTTAAAATAAGACTCCCTTTTGGCGGTTATAAGTGTTAGTAACTGATTAACAAATGGTGAAGTGTTTCACACATTAAAATAAGGCTCCTTTTGGCAGTTATAGGTGTTAGTAACTGATTAACAAATGATGACACTTATAACCGCCAAAAGGGAGCCTTATGAGTGTTAATATCTCATTAACAAATGGTCATAGACCATTTGAGATGCAAAGAAACATCAAACCAAACACGAAAGCCTGAAATCTGTGAATCAACAACTGCAACATTGGAAACTACATGATGGTCTTGGAGCAGAGTAAGTAATATCTTGGGATGTTTTAAACAGGTCACAGAATGTTACACCTGGAATGCTGTCCTAAAGAAGATGCCACTCAATCCCAGTGATCACCATAAGGCATTCACGCCTGGTGTACATTAGCATCTGGCAGCATTATAGCAATACCTATGACAATCATGAGGAAGATGTCAGATAGTATGCTGAAAATGTCAAGTTACAGAAAAGTGCCTTATGAATATGAATTTAGTCATTTCACATGTTAATGTATGTCTAATCATTATTAATATTGGTGGTTAAATGGTTAAACTTATCAACAAACATGTGATGAAGCTGACAGGTCAAATGCTGACTGATGGAGAAGACAAAGTAAGATTACAATTAAACAAGATCTGAAGTTTAACAGTTAAAATGGATGTGGGCTCACTATTTGGTAAACAACAGGCCACTGTTGCCCTTTCTACTTATGTCTTATAACTGTTTCTTAATGGTTTTTAAGGTGTTTACAACCTAATTAATAACCATTAATAAACCCATTTTTAAACCATTTATAAACCTTTTATAAAGGTAGTCTTATTTTAAAGTGGTACAGAGAAAAGTTCATTCAGGTACTGAGGGGCGAGTCCGTTTAGAGCTTTATATGTCAGTGAAAGAATTTCGTAATTGATGCAAAATTTAACTGGCAACCAGTGTAGGTTGGATAAAACTGGACTGATATGGTCAAACTTTCTGGTTCTTGTGAGGACTCTGGCTGCTGCATTCTGGACTAACTGAAGCTGGTTTGCTTGCTATATACAACGTTTTGTCATTGGCATAGCAGTGGAGTCAAGTGTGTTTCAGTTCAAATGTGTTTGTATGTGTTATTTTTAGTGATTATTTGACTATTTTGAAATAGTGAGTAAACATACAAAAAAGTAAGCAAGCTGTAGAAAATATATGGATATTTGTGTTTTTGAGTAGTTAGCTTGAACTATAAGATTAAAGTCAAGTTAATGTTAGCACAGTAAGGGACTGCTGATCAGTAAGGGCTCACATAATCAGACACCCAGACACTGCACACAGTATCTGTCTGCACAGTACAACATACAGGCACATGAAGTGTGCTGAAAAGCCTCTCTGGTCAAGAGCTAATGTTGGCTTTGCATTCAGTGCTGAGGAGACATCTCCTGATAACTTGAGGAGAACCATCAACGCTCCAAAATGCCACCACATCACACGTGCCTCACACTATGGACTTTTTTGGAAGCTTCCAATTTTAAATGCACACTGCTATCAGCACAGAAAAATAAATACATATCAGCTCTATTTCTGGATACAATTAAGATATTATTAAGAAATTGCAGAAATAATACATCTAAAATGTAATGTGATACATTCTTCCATTTGTTCAACTTGTCACTGCAAAACAAAGGATGTGTTAAAAACAGCAAAAAGTTGTAATAGACAAACCATGGAATCATACATGTGCATGTTCTGATGAAGAAACACAAATAAACACTGCTATACTGCATCATCCTAGCAGAATACTTACCCAGGGCTTGTTCTATTAAGAAAAGAACAGAAACATGGCAGAATGCTGGAGGTTCAGAGCACAACTGGTAAAAAGCAAGACAAGGCAAGTTTACTCAGTACACTGCTGAGAGCATTGTAAAATTATGCTTCAGGTGAAATGAGGAGAACTAGCACTGTGGCCTGATCATGGCCAAACTAGTTAAATGTAGTGAGGGAATGTTCAATTGACTTACACAATGATGCATTCACAACTCAACTTTATCATCATCAACATTATCTTTGCACACTGTTAACAATAATAGCGCCAAAGTGACATTTAATATAAATAGCCTAAACATCAGGATGGTGCGAACAGTTGGAATTTTTTAAGGTGGAAATGTACAGTGGGCCCATAGTTCAGTACGTATCACAGTTTTCGGGCCGTGGTATTGGTATGGTTTTGGTATCTTTATATATAAGAAAAAAATAAAAACATCACCCTTTAAACATATAGACAATTTTTTTTTGCCTATAGACAAATAAAACTTTCCATTCAGAAAAATGGCAGCATGACTGACCAGGCCTGGTTTCTGCCTCTACTGTATGAAATCAAGGGGAGAAAAACATTAAAATTAAAAGTGCTTTTTAGCTTTGACAAAATGTAGGTCCTTTTCCTTCTCTATTTTAAATAGAGAAAAAGTTAGATAGAGGACAATTTGGAGCTGAAATGTGTGCAGGAGGGCACACTGTATAGGCTTCTGCACACTGGATGTGCCGCGAGTCATGTAGCATAGCAGTGGTATAGAACACCAGCACGGAGAACTGATAAATGTTCAAGTTCCTTTTTTTATACTCTACTCATATATACTAAATGAACTCTTGGCATTGCTACATCTTCACAAACTCACTGTTCTTGAGCTGAAAGATATGAGCTGAAAAAGGCTAGGCTAAGGAGCTGAGGAGACTTACCATTAGCTGTTTACCTAAAAGACTGGCCGCCGGAGTTGCTGAGCACTGCTGTTGACGCAAGTGCTGGTGCTGCTGTGTGTACCTTCCTTAAGTTCAAAGGTTTTAATTTTTTGGATGCTGTGTGACAACCAAACACATCCAGTGTGTGGTGGTGTTAACTTCTTTCTGTCTCATCATTGTCACATTGTTTTTAGTTTTCCCTCTCTTTGCATACATAGCGCTGACAGGCTCCAGCAAAATTCTGACAGGCTCCAAAAATGTACTGTGGATCTGAATGTACAACGTACATTGTACACACTGCACACTTAGGCGGTATGCCACTAGTTGTATTAGTAGTATTTTAATTTTGTCCATGGAGTAATACGGCTCAAGTTATGTCAGATACACTTATCATGAATTTGTTGTCATAAACTATATGTATGTATGTACATATATATACACATAGATACATATATGAGAACTATTTGTTTTTAATTTTTGCTTGGGTCTATGAATTAAATGGAAGTTCTTGCATGATTTTTTTCATGGAAATCTGTAGTATGATCAACCAGGCCCTTGATGAGTTGCCGTGGAATGACCCATAAGTGAGTGATAGTTGAAGGGCCGGAGGACTAGAGGCACAAAACAGATATGCAGCATTCCTGGCTGTCAGCCCAAACACTCAATATGGCACCTCTGAGTGCTACAGAATCTCAGGCTGATGTGTTTAGTGAGTGAGCACGTTCCCTGGGAGGAGTCACTAAATAGTTGTGACCTTATAGGGTTAGGATTGTACTGACTAAGTATTAGATATATACTCTTAAAAAACCACAGACTAGAGCTGCCACATTTGACCTTGGGTGAGTTTTCTCAGTATGTATATCTTTTACTTATGTTTCATGACTCTTCCTGCTCTCTTCTGATCCCACAGTGCCTCTATGTTTATAATGTGCTGATACATTGAAACAGTGAATTGATTTGCACTTGTGACCTTTTTCTGTCTCTTTATTTCAGGTTAAAGCACTGAAGGTTTCACCATTCTCTGCTTCCAGTAAGGCAAAAATAGGTATATTTCTACATCTGTACTCTATATTAAACCTGCAATACAGACACATTTGAAACACTGTGAAATATTTATTTTTTCATAAACGTAGCACAAACACTTATTTCATTTATCATCACTTTTCAAATCACATGACATCTTTTCCTGTAAATTGTCTAAGGATAACTATGGGAGACGCTGAAATGGCAGTGTTCGGGGCTGCAGCTCCTTACCTACGGAAGTCAGAAAGGGAGCGCTTGGAGGCACAGACTCGTCCATTCGACATGAAGAAGGAATGTTTTGTGCCTGATCCTGTAGAGGAGTTTGTTAGGGCTACCATCACCAGTCGTGAAGGAGACAAAGTGACTGTGCAAACAGAGACAGGGAAGGTCAGTCCAAAAACTGCATGTTATGTGTATTGCAATGTGGCTGTTATGTATGTTTTTGTATAAACAAATATTCATATGTGCCTTACCTAAAGAACAAATGCAATTTTAAATAAAAGTGAAAATAAAAGCAGAGGATATTTTTATCTTAAGTCCAAGTCAGTTGTAAGTCATATCACACAATTTCCTGCTGTAGTTTTAACTTAATGCCTCATATTTTAAGTTGTTGTTAAACCAAACGGGCTATGTCATTGATGCTATTGTCTAGAATGTATAGACAATTTTATGTTTTCTTGACCATGGCTGATATTCCTTATGTTGAGTTTTGGATTTTTTTAAATATTTGAACATTATTTTACATAGTAAAACAGGGTATAAGTGGTATCGAAAGCAATGTCCAAGAATATTAAAAACTGTATATAAAAGTCATGGATTCTAAAAAAAAAAAAAAAAACTCATTTTATCTGAATAATAGCTTCAGATGTGAGGCATTCAGTAAACAGACTTTTAACACATTTCGGGTATGTTACTCCAATAAGGACTAAATTAAGGGAACTTTACAACTAATCAAGGATTTGTTAATCTAGGTTTTATTTTAAAGTAAAGTCTTTTATACAAATTCAAATTGTATTTGAAAACATTGTAAAAGCTGTACTACTAAATATATACAAAATATCAAATAATGCAGTTCACATTTATAGTTCAGTAATCTACTGAATGCTTTGTCATTTTTCAGACATCAACTTTCAAGGACAGCCAGATTCTGCAACAGAATCCTCCCAAATTTGACAAAATTGAAGACATGGCCATGCTGACTTTTCTTCATGAGCCAGCTGTGTTATTTAATCTCAAAGAGCGTTACGCTGCGTGGATGATCTATGTGAGTACTTGAAGTTGCTTCAAACCAACTAAACAGTTGTATTATTATCTGAAAGCCCTAACAATGAGCATTTCTTTCTTTCAAAGACATATTCAGGGCTGTTCTGTGTCACTGTCAACCCCTACAAATGGCTGCCAGTGTATAATCAGGAAGTGGTTATAGCCTACAGGGGCAAGAAGAGGAGTGAAGCTCCTCCTCACATATTCTCCATTTCTGATAATGCCTATCAGTATATGTTAGCAGGTAAATGCTAAACAATGATCTAAGTAACTTCATTTACAATCACTATGCACTGTTTATATGTTATACATGTTTATAACTACACTTATAAGCATAGAAATTAACTACAGCAGAAAACAGTAAAAGAATGATGAACGGATGACTTGTAAATCTCACAGTTTTTATATTATAAATCAGCTCCTTCATTAAAAATGTAATTTACCATTTGAAAATGTATTTCAATATACATTATGAATTTATTGTTTGTTAGTGCCTTTAGATAATTAGCAAGATATTTTATAGTAGTTGTGGTAGTTTCTTCTTGTAGGGCAGTTGTGTGTAAAAGGTGCAGTTCTCACAGTCTCATTTATGAGTTAGTATGTAACAATCAGGACTGGACAAGGGATGGACACTAGTGCAGTAAGGTTTAATGATCAATGTACAAGGACAAATAGTAATAGAAAGACAAAATATGTCAGAAAGCACCATGAACAATAGACCTAGTACACAAATGCAGGTAGCATGTAGGTGCTCCAATTCGTAGGTAGATATGCTAAGAAAAACTAAAGCCAGGCAAGCCAAAGAGCCAGGGTTAAGAAATACACTGAGTTAAGGCTTTACAGAACAAGAGCTAAGGCTAGACCAAGAGTAAATATGGTAATAAAGAAAATTGCAAAGAAACAGACACAAGGGAAAGTGTAAAGGCCTCACCTAAAGTCAGTAAACACATGCAGGTGTGAATAATGATTAGGAAGAGGTTCCAGGGCAGAGCAGAGAATGTACAGGACTTGATGGTCACTATGACAGAAGAACCAATCCAAAGATTTGTGTCCTGTCTTGTATCCACGTTGGATTGGTCTTGACTTGTAAACTGCAGAGATCTCAAGCAGCCAGGATAAACTATTAACTGATATCAAGGTGAAGTCGCAAACATAGTTCATTGACTTTTAAGTCAGACAGCAAGTTATTTCTGTTACTTAATAGAGCGGTGTTACAACAACCACTTGATGTTCCTGACTGATTTGTTATCAGTATATATGGGCAATCCAAACATTGCTGTTGAAGGTCAAATAAGTTGTCTTTAGTGAAGCCCATCTTTTACGGCTTCGGTACGTTTAACCATTTGAGGTGTCAGTATTCAAATACTGAAATCACTATTTGGGTATTAATTTACACTTCATTATGATGGTCCAGAAACAATGCAAGCGTATTTATGTGATAAAGTAACTTGTATTCCTCATCAACATCATCCACTGACAAGTAAAAAAGACCTGGTGTAAGACCCTTAGCTTTTTGGCTCCTTTGAAGAGGCATCCTCTATTACTCACCTGGCATAAAAACCTGACAATCTCCCATGCTGATTTTTAAAAACTAAAATATATTTTAACCTCCAGTGCTGTCATGTAAGAAGTAAGGCTGGCCCTATGTTAATTTTGGCATAAGTATGTATTTCCCTTTTTGTTATTGTTTTTTTCTTCCCTGTGGTTAATCGGATATCCAATTATTAACTTTTATAGAAACTAAAATATCAGAATAAGTTGGAATGCACATCCCTAATAAGGAATACTACTTTGGTGGTTGATAAACAGTGATGACTAACTATAAAAATTACATCTTGGGCTACCTCAGTATGAACAAGCATTTTAATTGTTAAACTGTCTCAATGTTTTAGTCAAAGCTTTCTTTGAGTAATGTTTCTTCAGAGGACAAATTTCTACACCATATTCACTAGTGCATAAGCTTTACACAGTGCAAATATTTTGTCTATTCAACCTACAAGAAATACTACATGTGGTAGCAAGCAATTGAACTGGTTTTATTCAACTCAAAGAAGTACAAAGTACTTGAATAAAACTTTGTTCATTCAGATTACTTAGTTGAGTTGAATAAATACGGCACCATTCAAAACCAGTTCAAGCCAGAACGGTACCATACTTCAGGGAAAAAAAAACTGTAGTTTAGTGGTATTTACTATCCTGTCTCTCTCCATCTCTTTTGCTGAAGTTTGACTTGCATCCACTGTTTATTTTGCCAATGTAGTTTAGCCACATTTGTCCACTATCTGGCCTCCTTTGTTAATTGTTCCTCATCTTACATTTTAAAGTACTGATTGGCAAACCTGCTGGTATGACCTGCTGGTATGACCACCTTTGACTGGGATTTCTTTCTAAAAATTAGCAAAAAAACCAAATAAATAATCAAGGATATATCAGTCATCCATTCATCAATATTTACTGCTTTTACCTACTCTCAAATAAATGTATTAATCTGTTAATATTACTCTATGCAATTTCCTATAACCAATTTATTAATAAGCCTTTACTGCAATGTGTTCTTTCCTTGTTTAGACCGTGAAAACCAGTCAATCCTGATCACGTAAGTCACCAACAAACCTCAACAATCTCTCAGAAACTCTCATTTGTCCACTTACAAGAATAACAGATCTACTTTTTTTAAGAAAGCAAGAGACTAAGCCTTTCAATCCTATATGGCCTTTTGACTCTTGGCATTATAAATAAAAAGGAATCTAAATGAAAGCTTTCGTTTTACTATACATGCTATTAAAAATGTTTTTACCACACTTTTTAAGCATGGCCAGCTGCAATATAGCATGACAATGCCTCATACACTTACACTCTACATCAGGGGTCTTTAATTAAAATTCAATAAGGTCCATTTAGAGAAAATATCCTCAAGCAAAGGTCCGGAACATCATAATGTCTAACTTTCATCATGATTCAGTGCCATACTATATACTGAAGTAGCCTAGCAGTTATATCAACATCTTATGTAGTCAACAACTGAATGACAAATTAAATACAGTACAAAATGCCATTCAGTAATATTTCAACAATATTTACTGTCAGTTTTCTCTTTTTAGAGCATGCCATGTGAAAGAACTTCCCTCTGACTCACTTTCTTATCTGACTGCTGTGTCTTGCCTCGTCCCTCCACTGTGTGTGCGTCGCTCACTCGAGTCTCAGTGCTCATCGTAATGCACAGATCTGATTGGCTGAGTAGCGTCACATGTGACATTTACAATGCATGCAATTGGTCTGCGAGTTTCCCAGCTGCAGTACCGTAAAGGCTAGAAAAGTTATGCTGATTAAAATAGGACCACCCCATCGAAAATTAAATAATTCTCCATAGTTTATTGGTTATAGGTCCAGGTCCGCATAGGACAGCGTCCGGACTCGCAATGCGGTCCGCCTATTAGTGACTTCTGGTCTACATCATATTGGAAGTTGTACTTTTTTCATTCCACCTATTTATTATGACCTTTACAATGTCTAAGGTACACCCACATGGAGAATTTTGATGACTTTCTTTCCATGTTGCATCTGCTTTGCTGTTCAGTTCCCAGGGTATGACTAACGCACATAAACATGATCAGTAAAAAAAAAAAAGAATGGTACTTAAACTTAGTTGCATACTAGCTTTATAGTCCAAACTGCTGTTTACAGAAATATAAGCTGTCACTGAGTCACAAATGTTCAAAAAGGACACAGTAAACCATCCGTTAGTAGTGGAAGTATGAATACATTTACTTTTACATTTACAGCATTTAGCAGATGCTCCTATCCAGAGCGACTTACAAAAAGTGCTTTGTCTATCTAGAGAAAGTGTCTTTGCTAGTTACAAATAGGTTAGAGAGAAAGCTAGTCCTGAGTTCAGATACTGCTAGAAACAAAAGCCCATGTTGATACCTAGAGGAAAAGGAACAGAATTAAACACAGCGCATAGCAATACATTTCAATAAGTGCAGTAAAATACATTACAATAAATACTTAACTCAGTGCTCACTTAAGTGCTGTAAAAAGAGATGTGTCTTCAGTCTGCATCTGAAGACCACGAGAGACTCTGCTGTTCAGACAGCCAGTGGGAGTTCGTTCAACCACCTGGGTGCCAATACAGAGAAAAGTCTTGCCGAGCTGTACTTGAAGCTTGAAGGGCTCGAGGTACGGTTCGAGTTTTCACCATTGCCATCAGGTAGGGAGGGGCTGGTCTGTTTTTGGCTTTGTAGGCAAGCATTAGTCCAACTACAGGAAGCCAATGAAGGGAGCGCAGCAGTGAAGTGACGTAACGTGACTGAACAGAGGCTTGATGGCCTGCATAGGAAGACCAGCCAAGAGCGAGTTTTTAAACTTTTCTTTTCTTGAATACAGCTTGATGCTCTGTAAGCATGTAGGTAACCTAACTCTGTAAGCATGCGGCCAAACATGTAATCAGCTTAGTGTTTTTGTAGTTCATGACATACCCCGCCACAACACGTTGGTTTGTCAAACATTGGCCAGGACCCAAATGTTGCTATGGCAATATAAATGGCAAAGTTAACTTAAAGAAAAGTTTTAAAGTTTAAATTCATAAAACAGTACTTTGATTTTCAGTCTCTGCAAATGTAGACAGATTCAAATTTAATCTGACAAATTTAACTATTGTGTAACGCTGAACAAGCACAGAAAGACGCTCGTGGATCTTAAAAACAAAAGTTGGTTTAATGAGAGAACCCGAGTCAGGGCAAATCCAAAAACAGTATGCAAAAAACTGGCAAAAAGATCAAAAACCAGAAAATACAGAAACACAGGCAACCAGAGGAAAAGGGAAAATCCAAAAGAGAAACTATCAAAAAAACAGGCAATGGGTTCAGTACACAGGTCAAGGACACAGAAGATAAACACTAAGTAAACCAGTAGAGTGGCAATACCTCTGTAATGTGGTGGCTTGCCAGAGGTGGGGTTAGAACCCAGGCCGTCTGGTCGGTATTTCAAAGGCCAACCAGGT
>JAILXH010186828.1:9294-21050 GCA_023558415.1 Piaractus mesopotamicus | reverse complement strand
CTCTCTCTCTCTCTCTCTCTCTCTCTCTCTCTCTCTCTCTCTCTCTCGCATGTTGCTATCTGCCCTCAGGCCCCCTGCACATCTGTGACAGGCCAGGCCAGTGTGAATTTATCTGCTCAACCTGATCTCTGGCCACCGCTCTCCAAGCCCTCTTTCCAATTTACACGACAGAGGCCACGTGATAAGACCAGATAAGAGAAATGGGATGTCTGCTCTTCCTCTGGCGTGAAAGAAAGAAATTTCTCCTTCAGTGCTGTTGAGCAAAATTGGTGGGTCCTGTGGCCAAGTTTGATGTGGCGGACACCAACAGGAAAGAGCATACATTACTGAGCACTGGGCAGAGATCTTAGTATTTTGTACAGCAAGTTAAGGTTTACTATACAATAAGTATAATTTTAACATTAAAACAATTATAAGAATTATTTCTGTAATGTGTCGAGAACCAACTCAATTACATATACCCACCTATTCAGGCTACTCTAGTTTTGCTCCACCTTTTCATATTGAAGTTATAAGGATTGTTTTACCTCTGAGTGCTTTTTGAATGAGGCACAATACAGGACAGCCAATTAGAACAGATTTCATTTATCTTATATTAGTCTTTAATGCACCGTAACAGAAACAGTGTGTTTTTTTTTTGTCATTAATGTTCATCTAAGGAGAAGAACACAAGAAGTAGTGTACTATTTGCAGTGCTTTCATATGTAAGTTTTGCAAAATGATACAAAAGAAAAAACAAAGAAGACCTGAATATTGTTTCATATAGACATTTTAAATGTTGTCAGTTTTTTCTCAGCTAAAAAGTATTTCCACCACAAACTCAGTGGGAGGTCATTGTAATAACGCAAATATGGTGGAAAAACATGCATGGATTGGATGCTTTGAACCAATCAGATCAGTCCAGTAATGCTTACTAAATCTAATTTATTTATAATTCTGTTGTTTAGTCTAATTTTATACAGTGTTTTTATAAGCAAAAGCACACTTACTGCCCAGATAAATACGTGTAAACTATTTTCTCAGGTGGCCTAAGACTTCTGTAAAGAACTGTACAAGTGGATCATCCATCTGACCACATGATGCAGTTTACAGTGTAAAGTCACCCTATAGTGGTCCATAGTGGCACTGCTGATTTTCTTTAATCTTCGGTCGCAGTGGAACTTCTCATTTGCCAGTGAGCCTCTCAGCTGCTGGGCCTTAATGTGCACACTCTAATTTTCCTAGTGCGGCAGCGAATGTGGGAGGACATGTTTACATCACAGGGCAACAAACATTGCATCAACTTAAACACTGCAGACTTCTTAGAAGTTTTAGTGCTCATCACACACTAAAAGCCGAAGGCTCATCTGTTAGTAATGTGTGTTTTTAGTGGGGCACTTCTCTTATTTTCTCTTCATGAAAACATTTGACTCACACTGATGTAACTGCTCCATGAAAACCTCTCTTTCCAGCTTTCTCTCTCTCAGTTCTGGATCTGTGCAGTGTTGACATGATTGAGAAGACTCTTTCTTCAACCCTAGACTTAATATTGTGATGTTGATATACATGTTGATATACATACATATACATATTGATTTATGCATGTAATTACATAATTATTTATAAAAAAAATAATATTTACAGCCAGATTACATTGTGTATTGGCTATATTAATTATTGAGTACTGTTTGCTTCTGGGCTTGTACTGTACTACTTGTACTACACATTATACTCCATTTCATTGTCAAGAAATTTAAAAATAAAAAATATGTATTTTTCCTGCAAAACAAGACTGTCCACAGAAAGATAGCTTTGAATTGTATCCATCTGCAGACCCATAGAGTCAGTAGCAGTTTTAAATCTACAGTTTCACAGCATGATGTGACTTTAGAGTTGCTGCCAGTGTTTTGTATACTATTAATAACGTGTAATACTACATGTTGACATTATGATGTTCCTAAATAGTACATGGCCTTTTTGTTGGAAAATGATAAGGAAATAAATTATGGTCAATGACAGATATTATATTCTTTTCAAAATAATCAATCGTAGTCTTTTATTACGAAAAATTGCTTACAAGCTAATAATAACTAGCTAACAGTAACCCTAACCCCAAACTATGATGACTAGGGACCACAAACCTGAATTTGCAGGTGTGGAACTGCTGCTGGCTCTATGGACCTGTAGATGAATGACATTGATAAATTCATCAAATTCTCTATGCCCCTCCTGTAGGTACGTGTCGGCTCTGACCACACCGGCCCGTCTGTCTCCAGTGGACTTCCACTACTCACTGCCCCAGCAGGTGCCTACCTTCCAGATCACATCTCCCAACGCCAGCCACGCCGCATCCCTGCCTCCGGCTGCCCGCGCCCCCTACCCCCCGCCCCAGGAGGAGGAGGACCATCCGCTGCTGCTGCGGCGCTACCAGGTTCCCCTGCACGAGGCGCAGCGATACCAGCCCTACCGTCCGCAGCAGCAGCAACGGCAGAGCTACCTGCGGGACAGCCCGGGCAGCCTACCGTCCAGCCCCCAGCTGCCAGCCCAGGACGATGAGTACGAGAGCACGCAGGAGTATCCGGCCTCATCATCCTCACTGGAGCAACCAAAGAGAAGCGGCCGGCACAGCTGGCGCAGGTCCAGACTGAACGGGCACGTGGCGCCAAGGGGCTACCGGCCGCCCCGGGACTATGGCTCGCGCAGCTGTCTGTCGGACAGTGGCTCCGAGGAAGAGGAGGAGGAGGAGGGCGAGAGCACGCCCTTCCTCAGCATGCAGAACATGAGCATCCCTGAGCCCTCCACCATCTACAGGCCTGCGCCCCCCGCGGCCTCAGACACGCGGACTCCTCACAGTGCCGCCGGACGCCACGCGGCCCGCTCCAGCACACAGGGCAGCAGCAGCAGCAGACAGACGCACGCGCGCTCCAAACCGGACAGAGCTGCCCACTAAAAGAGAGACAGCCCACCCTACCCCACCACCCCCACGAAAATGTGTATAACTATAGACCTGCACCTATAAGAAATATTTTTATTTTATATAACTAACAGATATTCTAAACAAATGAAATATTTATTTTCATTTTAGCAAAAAAGTTGTCTACTAGTTATCAGCAAAGACTTTTTTATAGGGAAAACTCTATTTATATGTACATTTTGATTTACAGCATAAAAGAAAAAAAAAGACGTGCCAATTTTTTCACAACTTAAAGAAATAGAGTAATATTGTGGTGCCTTTTGCTGTATGCCGATGCCAGAGGGCCAGTGGAGTTTTTTGTAGCCTTTCTTATACGGACGCCTCATTTTTTATACACGTTTACTGTTCTGTTATCTCTTTTTTGGCCTTTTTTTCCTTTCTGTTTTCCAGGTTGTGTTGTTTTGGGAGCTGACCCACCATTTGAGCTGTGACATTGCCCCCTCCCCAACCAATCACACACACGTCATGCAATATAAACCACTCTAACTTAAGGTGTATGTTTACAAGAATATAATTCACACAGATGTTCAATGATTATGTTGCTTTTCTAACAGGAGCTCAAAGACAAATGCAACTGGGGAGGGGGCTTTTTTCCCTATGAAAAGGGAGAGAAGTGTGTGTGATTTGTGTCCGGATGTCAGACCAAATGTGTGTAGATCTGCCACGCACCACTGCAAGGTGTGTGTTGAGAGAGAGGGAGAGGCCTAGGAGGGAGTGTGGCTTCTGAGAGTAATGCTGCTGTTGTCCAGCTATCAGATGTTTCACAATACTGTTGGAGCACTATTGGAGCTGGGTTAGTTTTAGCAGGGGAGGTTGTAAATTGTTTTAAGGGATTCAACTGGCCAATTTATGCAGTATAAAGTTGTTTTGTAGGTTCCCCCTATTACCAAAGATTGAATGTCATAGCCCAGATGTACGCAACTAGCACTACGCAACCGGTGCAGCGCTCAGGCTGTGACCGAAATGGACCCCTTTTCCTTCATTATGCTCTGTAGGGGGAGACAATTTAGTTGACTAATTAACCGCAAAAACACATGGATCAATAAATGAATCCAGACACTTCTTCATCAAACTGTATCAGCATTCACCAGTCGCATAAACAAGCCAACATCAATTGCTTGTATCAGCAGAACTTTCTCCTGAAATGATCCCTTTTAAAGAAATGCCATCAGTGTAATGCTACTAGACACAAATGGTAAGTTAAGCATTAATGTTCTATGGTGTTCACAAGAGATTGAGAGTGCATTGTAGGGTAACTGTAGTGCCCTCTATATCATTCTGTTTTACAATTGAGACACTTAGATAGATATAGATGTCAGTCCCCTAAAACGCTATAGGGATCCATTTCAGTCACACTCTTACTAACAATAGCAACACTGATCATGGCCGTGTCTATTAGTTTATTACATTACAGTTAGGTCAAACAAACAGGACTACAAATAATGAGGGAGCTCCAGGTTCATCTCAAATCCTTATAGTTAAGTCTGTCCCCTCAACGGCTTTCTTGGCAACTTCCTTTGACACTTGTTTTCAATCATGCAAGACTGGGTTCCTGTATACTTGAATGGGGAGAGACCGGTAAACCCAAAAAACTGCATAAATAATTGAATTGAAATGGAGGGTTGGACTTCTTATAATACATGAAGTAATACAATAATGATTTCTTAATAAGCTGTAAGTTATGAACCATCTCCTCCTCTTCTGATGTAATGTCTTTGGTCCAGCAAAATACAGAAGGTAATTCACTCCACAATGATTACTACTCAGATTAAAAACACAGATCTCTTAAGTTATAGTACCTCCCCAGGTAAAACAAATCCGACTCGAATGGGACTGCTGACCTAGGTTCGTCACCTTGTGTCAGGTTCGTTAGACCCCGAAAGGCAGAAATAGGTCCTAGATCGGCTGTCTGTGCAGAGAGATGCCTGGTAGGTGTTGAGGTTTTGGTGAGTGCTTACAGCTGCCTTGATTTCCTTTGAGTTACCTATAGCGTAAGGTTTGTCACTGAAGAGCCTTGTCAATCCAAAGGGGGATAGCGGATATACAGCGGGGGGAGGGGGGTCTGCAGGCCTGACCTCGGCTGTCAGTACTAATGGCTTGCGGCAGACAAGACAGAAATAAAAGCCTACCGTCCATTCAATCCAGCTTAGCCTTCCATTCCCAACCATTCATACTGTTACTGTGGCGGACAGAGAGCAAAAGAGAGAGAACAAGTGTGAGAGAGGGACAGCCACACAGCGTCTCAGGACTCCTCCCCAAAACCACAGCCCCATCCGACCCTCACAGGTTGATGGATGTGTCGGCCACCCTCTCATCCCCTGCATACACACACAGGGAGAGGGACGATGGAGCAGGATCACCTAACACACACTCACCCTCATGCGAACACAAGACAAATAGCTGTGAAACTTCTGAGGGGTCATGAAAATGCCAAAATATGCAAACTTTCTATTTTGCTCCTGTTTGATGACATTCTTTTTTTATTTTCTGAAAGAACAATAGTGCATTGTGTGGAAAACTGTGATGCCTGTCGTGTGTCTGAGTTTAGTTCCCCTTATTTCCAATCAGTGAGACCACCAAACAGTGCTAGCTTTAGAGTAAATTTATATTATTATTATTATTATTATTATTATTATTATTATTATAGGAAACCATATAAACTTTTTTTTTCATATGCAAAAATGATACCAAGCCATGGCTCCGCCTCCATTTTTGAAGCAGTCACTGTTACATGTTCACTGATGGCCGTCACTCTTAGTCCAAACCAACCAAACTGGCGAGCAACTGCACGCAGCTAATTCTGCATGAGTGAGAGGTCTTCTCTGCCATTCAGGACCTGTCACTGTCAGTAGCGTTGCTTGTCGTACACAAATTCATAAGCATTTGTTTTTCAATTGGTCACCATGGGCTAAAAACAGGCCACTGTCAACACATTGCCTCCTCATTTTGGAAGGTAAATATGACTTGTGAACAGGTCAAACGTTGAAGGAACACATCACTGGCATAGATAAGCTAACACGAGACCCAATAAATGGAGGAAAATGAAGATGATTTCTAAAAAAGGGCGGCATGTACTTCCACAAGTTGTGATTAAACTAGTCGAAAAAAAAGATTAACAATTTACTAGGTAGGTCCTAAAACTATTGCAGTATTGTGACGGCACAAAGGAATAGAGATTTTCTAAACCAAGACTTTTTGTTTTGTTTTTTTTCCTTGCACTTTGAAGGCCAGAATCTATTTGTTCCCTGCCCTGGCGTTTTGGATCTTATTTGTATGTTTGAGAAATGCAAAACCAGACAGTGCTTCTCTAGTTAGTTTAAATGTGATATCCCTTTCCCCTGTCCAAACCCCTCTAGACTCTGACCGTTTCTGTTTCTACCGTTCTTCTTTTTGAGTTTTCTCCTCGCTTGAGAAGTTTGAACACCTCTCCTCTGCATGTCCTTGTGGTCAAGGTTAAATGGGTGCATGGTAAAAGCAGCAGATGATCCCCCCCCCCACCCCCCCACCCCCTCCGAGTCGGTGAAAGTGTATTTCATTTACTATTCAGCAATAAAAAAAGAATCTTTTCCCCCATGTCCATTCTTGGAATATGCTAGAAAAAAAGAAATACATGCCAGATTGTCATAGATTGTAAAATAAAAATTGAAAACAACAAAACCACGTCTTCACATGGAAAAATAAATCCTTCTTCGTATCATTTAAACTTTATGTCTGTGCTGTCCTGCTGTGTGTTTGTTCATGTTATGGTGATGCTGGAGTTTACAGGTGTTACAGATTTTACTGTCTGTTTGCATTTACAGCAAGAGGGTCATAATAATGTTGCATGGCCCTGTGGCAATACTTTCCAGTGCTGTGAATCTGTAGTATTTTGCCTTGCCCCTCCAAACTACCCCATGTGCTTCGACTGTAATGGCAGCAGGTGGCATCAGCACCAGCACCAGGCCTGTGTTGACCACTGTCATCCATCCTAAAGGTGGGTAGCAAGGCTCGTTGAAGCAAAGTGATTTACAGTGATATACAGCATAGACAGTGAGGATAACATACATGAGCCTCAGAATGTTGAGTCAAATACTGCATGATACTCATAGATCAGTAAGTATTGAACGTTCCACCTCAGCAAGAGCTCTAAGGGTTTTAGCGACCTTGTGCATGTGTGGGAGACTGAGATGCAGGAGGGTAAGAAAAGGTCAGAAAGTGAGTACGAGGGAGGCTATGTACCTCCAGCTGCACACATCTGAGCTGCTGTGTCAAAAAGGCAATTCTTTCTGCCTTATGAGACATTTCCAAGACACTCATCTGGCTCCTATCATCGGCAGCGCTTTCCCTTCCCTTCGATGACCCTGATCGACTATCAGTTTTTATGTGTTTTGCTTCTTTCTGGTCAATCCTGACATGCCTAAACATGAAACATACGCCTCGCCATGTTTTCACTAAGCTGCCGAACCAAATACTTGAAGCTGATCTGCAGTGGCTCCTCCACCACCTTCAGTGATCTGCTTGGAGTTTATTAATCATAACATAGTTTCATAGCTTCTGAAGGAAAATGACATTGACACAGCAATCGCAAAGATGGCCATATGGTTTTGAGATATGTTTTGAGAAGTAATGAAAAACTACTTCACTTAAAACCCTTGGGAACATACAGTAGAGTCCAAAATTCTGAGGCCACATTGAAAAATTTTTCCTTTAAACCAGGAAATAAACATTAGACAGTTTTAGAATTTTAAACAAATTCAAGCAAAAAAAAAAAATTATGATTTGTAAAATGAAGAGGCATAAAAACAGGAAAGATTCTGCACAATTTTTAGGTCACTAATTAAATTTAGGACTTTGTACACGAAGGTCGGATTTCTTTTTCTTATTATTATTTCTTATCTCCACTGAAGCACGTGTTCAGACAACTCGCACGTGGATTTCATCTACTCATCAAAGGCTTTTGCACAAACTTGTAGAGTCCCTGCCCACTCCAGTGCTCCCTGTCATTAAAGCAAAAAGTGGAAAACACAAAACACTAAAAAAATTCTGAAATTTATCTTAAAATTTTAAAGATTCTACTTTTTACTGAAATTGTTATGCTGAAAATAAATATTTGTAGTGAAAACATTTTAAATTGTATTAAATTGGAAAAGAAGATAAAAAAAAAGCATTTTCTCTAGTTGTCTCAAACATTTGGACCCCACTGTATATGAAGACCATTGAGATCTGAGCTGAAGTCTGGCTTCTGATCCTGGTAAATGGAACCAAGAACTGTCTACAAAAATAATGGTGACACTTTATTTTGAGTGGTACTTTTTAGATATAACAAACACTCAACAGCCTTTCAGTAACATGTCAAAAACATAAGAGGGAAAGGATTAGGTTTTGGGTTGAGGTAAAGGTTAGGGTTAGAATTAGGGCCAGGGTGAGGGTTAGGTTTAGGGTAAGGTTAGGTTTTGCGTAATGGAAGTAACATATTAACAACACATCTACTTAATGTAAGTAGTGTATCAACAGTAAATCTACAAGATCTTTGCTTCGATGTATTCAGATGTTTCACTACTGCTACTTCACTGATATGTTGTTAATGTGTTACTGATAATCTGTTAAGAGGTTATTAATCGTCTACAAAGGACCACTCCAAATAAAGTGTTACCAAAATAATTAACAATAATGTTAACCAAATGGCCTTAACCAGCAGAGCGTGGCTTCAAGTCAGTGAACCATTTTCATTCACTCCATCTGAAACATTAATATTGTCTGTTGTCTAGTCTGACCGAAATGAACACGGCTGTCTTTGTGCTTGAATATTGATTGATGGGAGATGTTTCCACCTAGACAGATGAAGTGCGTGGCAGCTTTCCACAAACTGAGATATCGTTACTGACTAATTTCATGGGAATTTTGTGTGAAGTATCTTTCTGTATCTTTTCATTTGGCAGCCAGTGTTTCACAGTATAACAAACCACCGTATCAATTACATTCTGGTTCATATCAATATGAAAAGTACACAGTGGCTGAAGCCAAAGGTTTCAAATCTGATACAAAGCTGTCTTGTATGTAATATTGTTACAAATCTTTGTAAGCCTAGAAGGAAACAATATGTGCACAATACATCTACAGTCAATCAGGTCATTCAGGTTATGAATAGTTGGCGAGGACATTGTGTAGTCACTGGTGTTCAGGCAACGCAATATCTTGGAAGCAGAACAACCATGTCAGATTTTTTTGAAATGCAGTTATAATTCCTCTGTTACAAGAAAGTGATGCAAGTCTATGTGTAGTTTGTAATATTAAAGAGATGTACAGAGAACAGGCTGTACATGTTTGGAACAGGCAATCAAAATCCTCTGGTGTACTAGAATTCAAAGCCACAGGCGTGCTAATGGCTACATCTGTGACTTTGAGAACTTAATAAAAGGCTCTTAGTGTTGATGCATTGGTTGCAATCATTTGAGTACAAGAGCATGAATGGATTTTTAAGGTTCAATCAATAGTCATTGTGAAAAATCAAGTAGTGAAAGTAGTAGGGATGGGAATTGTTAGCTGATGTTGCTATCCCATATTTTTTCTTCTACATATCTGCCAATGCCGATATTGATACATAAACATCTGTAAAACATAGAAAGTGGGACTACATCTACCTGGATTAGCATTTAGCAGAAAAAACAACCTTTATTTATTGCATAAAAAAAATAAATAAAATGCAGATACTTTAGCACTGTGGCCCAGCATCACAATCTAAACATTTCATTCTTCCAGATCTTCAATGAATGTGTCATCAAATATCTGTCAAAAATTTCAATATCTGTCCTTTGCTGTTCATTTTTGTAAGCCTTTATCTGCCAATAACGATATGATACAGATATCATCGTGCATCCCCTAGTGCAAGATTTATCGATAAATTCTGAAGGAAATACTTCGCTTTGAGTGCATTCTGAATAATTCTGCGAAGAAAATTCTGTTTTCTGTTCGCCTGAAGATTAGTCCGGTTGGTGAGTTTACCTAATGTTCTTGCTATTGTTGTTTTTGGTATTTAAAGTTATTTTAGTAATAGGCACTAAAGGAATATTTTATGCCATATTTGTGATTTAATAAGTGGCACCTTACAATGAAGACAGGTATGTGGATTTTAGCCAACATTCCCCAAGAACTCTGTAGCTGGAAAAAAATTAGCTAGCAGTTATGCCAAGAGCATAACATCATGTGACTTCATATGGCATAAAGAAATTTGTTCTATAAGAAAATAAAGTATAGTGAGGGTATTGCTGTAAAACACTTAGAAAGGACATTTCCATGTTGTAACACATTGAATGTTTACCCTATGTGATTGCCTATGGAGTGCATTTGTCCAGTGAGGGGCTCCATACAAAATTGTATTCCCTCACCTTTCTGGGTAATAGTGTTCTGGAATTGTGGAGTTGACACAGTAAGGTTTTGTCACTACCATTCACATCTGCCTCCAAATTTTTATTTTCATATCTTCTCTCAGTCTAGGCAACCCACAGGAGCAGCTCAGTGCCAAAAGGGGACCTTTCATTTTAAAATAACTGTAGTAAAATATTAGTATTTCTACAAGGTGTATTTGGAAGATTTTTCCATAAACTATAGAAACTTTAAATGATAATAGTAGAATGACATGGTGCATAAAGCTGTCTCTGCATAGCACAGCAGATGCCAGGAGCTGTGAAATCAAAGACTTCTAAGCAATTTATCACTGCATGTGCAATTGTGTTCAAACTGTTTCTAATTAACTACACTAATGCACCAGATAAACAGCAATTACACAATTATAATCAAACCCATTCAGAATAACATTGCCATGTGCTAGCTGGCAGTCAGGTGAGTCAATATTTCCATGAGTTGGACGCAATGAAAACTGTGAAGAACGACTGCCAACTCAATCTTGCGCCAGACCACCTATTGTGGAAAAGTGAAAAATAACTAAAATGTGACTCCAGGTGTAAGTGAAACTTGTATTAACAACCACAAGGACACAGCTGTCAGGGAAGAAATTTTAGGAGACAACCATTTACATGGCATGACCATGCATGCTGTAGTGAAGTACTTATGAAGATACACTTTATTTTATCACCAAGACAAAAGAACTATGGATCACAAGAACATAGCAGGTCAAATGGAACAGTGAATTACAGGTCAGCCAAACCATAAATTGGCTTGCCAACAAATAATAACAACTCATAATCCCAAATGAACCCAACAATGAGTGCTGTATTAATACATGAGTTTAACAGGCCCATGACCCCCGGGCTTGGAAAGGCCCCAGATCATGATAGAGTAAATAACAAGAAATAAACAGTAGGTTAGCTTTCTGTAAACAATGGATGACAGGCAGCTAACATGTTATTTTCCCTTAGAAATAGGGCCAGCTAAGGGAGATTAAACCAGGAGCAGCCTGACAGCCAACTCGCAATAGACTGGCTAACATTCTATAGCTACTGTGGCTAGCCCAAGCCTTGCTAAGAGTTTATGGTGCATGGTAGTTAATCAATAGCTAGCCATCCAGTTAAACCTCCAAATGAGTTAAAAATAGCAACCTATTTAGTTTTATATCTTTTGTCACTTGGGGAGCCATTTGACTGACATGCAATGCAACCAATCATATTTTTTGCATGACATATAGAGGCAGGCAGTTATGGGTACCAAAAGGCAGCTGCTTGCTGTTGGTGCCAGCCAGAATTTACCGTGATAAACAAAAAATTCCCTTCAGATGGATAAACCCAAGTGCACAGACATGTGTACACATGGACATGGTGATACCCCATCAGAGTAAAATACTGGTGGTTATGACCTGTGCAGCATACAA
>JAILXH010186798.1:22740-51109 GCA_023558415.1 Piaractus mesopotamicus | reverse complement strand
GCCTGCTAGCTGGGCCTGTGTGTCCACTATCCCCTGCGATGCAGCTCTGTCGGTCAGGAACGAAATACCAATGTGACAGTTTTTATAATCTAAACTTGTTGCTTAGCAGGAGTTTGTGGGCGTCGTTGGCGGGATGGGGGTGAGGGGGCAATGGCGGTAGACTGTCAAACTGCGGGGATACGTTGCTTTTTCACAGCGATAAATATCAGGACTTTTAAGCTAGTTAGGTTAAATAGAGGGCGTTTTCATGCTTGGGCCGTTTCAGTGTCTTAAGTGGATTCAGATCACTGAGTCATGGTTTTCTGTGTATGTGTGAACACGACAAATGAACTCAGACCCCTCTAAACGGCCCCAAAAACAAACCGAACTGACACCACCTCTCGAGACCTGGAGGCTCATCATATGCCCACAGCCGCAGTCTTCCAGCACTTCAGCAGGTAAAAACAGACCATCTAAGATCATTTATAAGGTTCTACTCAGGATAAAACTTGTCCATGATCTATGACAAGACAGCAGCCCTGGCATATTAAAGTGATAAGATGCGAGAGCCCGCGTGATTTTACAGTGTTAAAGGCGCATGCTGGGCATGCAACGCAGAGTTTTAAGCTGCTTTCACATGCTGAATGAATATAATTCACCGCTGCTCTTTCAAATACGCTATTTCATTGCAGACTTGGATTTTCACCAGGTGGAGCTCCCCGCTTTGCGAGCACTGCACACACAGTGAGTGGTGTGAAAGGGGTCTGAGTTCTAATGGAATTCTGGTCTGAACAAGAAGTGGTCTGAGATCTCATCTCATCTGTGATCTCAAGGACCAGAAAAAAGTCCTCTTTATAGTTCACTTATATTGTAAACACAAAAAAGGTCATTTGTAGTTGGTTCCCTTTCAGGTTCACTTTAACAGAACTCAGTTTGGTTCATTCAAAAAGAACTACATGTGTAAACACCCAGAGTTAGTAATGGTACAATACTCAGTATCGGCTGACACTGAAGGAGCAGGTATTGGTTTCGGAAGGAAAAAAGTGATATTTTGGGGGTCACATTTGAGCAAATATGACAAATGTGATTTATCATGATTATTAACTTATGCTGAATACACTAATTCTGGAGCCACAAGGCTTATGTAATAGAAATCTAAGTCACAAGATTTTAAGTCATATACACTTCTTGTACATTTTAGCTTCGTAGCTCCATTGCACAACTAAAGAAGCAGCATTAGAACACCAAACATGTCTTGGCTGATTGACTGTGTTTGGGTAAGAGTAAAGTTTTCCAAGTTAGATTTGACAGTAAACCATTCCTTTAAGCAGTTGAAGAGTAAATGAACTGTGTTCGGTTGTTGGCTTCAGTGTGGGCTTGCATTTCTCTGCACACTTGAGCTGCTGTGCCAGAGTGACCTGGTCATAGTATTGCAGTCATGGTGATGCACTTACCCTTCTGGATTATCTTGGGTGGTTGGATGGCTTTATGTGATTAAACCTCTGTGAGCTGCTGGAGAGAGAGAGACCCCAGGGTAAAGAGAATTAAGAAAATCAAGATTAGAAGACTGTGATTGTCCTCCAGATCACTGTTGCTCCTGCAAATACATGTTTCAGATTAAGCCTAGAAGCTAAATATTCCCCTCTTCATATCAGAAGCCATCACATATTGCAGATGTGATATAGGCCATCACATTGCATCTTACCCTTTTATAAAATATAACCTTGAGATTGTCAAATTGAAATTGGCAGGTAATTTTACTTATCTCAAAAAATACTGCAGAAAACAAGCAACCTTCTGCTAATAGATTGTCAGTGTCATTAGATAAAACTGAATTAACCCAAATAATCTAGAAATATGAAGAATAATATTATAATATTATTACAACAGTATCATAGTGAGCAATATTAGATATATTGACAAGATGTAAGATTTCACTTACTAAGAGATCATTTTTGTGAGGATGTGTGATGTGGGACTGCATTAGTTTGAAATGCCTAAAAATCCCCACTCAGCCACTACTACTAGGCTATTTTTATCACCGTCTCCAGTGCGTCGATGCCACCAGCTCTTTTGTCCAGATCAGTTGGCTTTAGTAGAAAGCCCCATGCTTGGGACAGATGTTTCCCTTTTGGCCAAAATCTGCCATTCTATTCGCTTTTCCTTCTGTGACATAGTAGGATGTGGTTAAAGAAAATTACCCCTTGTTCTAATTCTAATTTTGCTTGGCTGTGTCCACAAAGAGGTTTTTCAGAGGCCAAGCAGTTGGCCCAGCCTTGAATCTGCAATCTGAATGGCACTATGTTTAATCAAGATATAGAAACAGCATTGAATTTTGTATCTGCATTATATTTGATTGTATTGCACCTTGGTCATGATTAATGGTTAATAATGAAATGACAACACAAGTTTGAGATCTTTTATTGTAAGCTTGATGTTCTTTTTTGCCCACATATGGAAGGAAAAAATATTTAACTTTAATATATATGAATGTAATCAGATTATAATTGGATAATTTTTATTATTTGATTTGCTTTTGCTGATCCAGCTTTTAATTTTGGGATTTTATGTAACCAGTGAAGTGTCTGCTACCAAGAGAAACCTGTTTGC
This sequence comes from Piaractus mesopotamicus, assembly GCA_023558415.1. Classification (NCBI taxonomy): domain Eukaryota; kingdom Metazoa; phylum Chordata; class Actinopteri; order Characiformes; family Serrasalmidae; genus Piaractus; species Piaractus mesopotamicus. The sequence continues at coordinate 48,520 of JAILXH010186798.1, read as the reverse complement.
AGAACTTGGAGGAATGTGATTATCTAGTTAACCAAACTCACACGGGCAGCCTTTTATTCCTCTGTAACTTTACAGTCTAAACAGAACAGGTTGACGAGTTGTTTTGTAACTACCCTTATAACTTGTTCACGGTTTGCTTATCAAATTATAGTTGTGGGGCTGGTCTGCTGCACATTTATAATTAAATACATGCAACTGAATCATTTTTCATTCCACACAGTGAACAAAGCTCTCATTCATTCTTTTCTTCATCTTTACCTACTTTTAGTTTGCAACCCAGTATAAGGTTTCAAAGTGAAGTTCCTAATACAAAGAGCATGAAGACCAAAGAGTATTTACTGAGTGTTTAAACTCCTAAAACAAAAGCTGTGTTTGGTGTTCCTTTGGTCTTTTCGTTTGTATATGGCGGTGCTGCTGATCCTCGGGGCCTCTCTGCTCCCCAGTGGCCTGCCCTGCAGCTGCTGAGCTCTGTCAGTTGGCACGGAGATGAAAGTCTGGGCTCTCTGCTCAGTGCTCTATAACACAGCCTGACCGCAGCTCAGTCACGGACACAGCCACGATCTGCACTTTTGGCACTCTGACGGTGGGACTCCACAGACACAGACAGACACCCTGTGGTCTATAGCTGCAAATTACATCTCTCTAATACAAAAACATGCTCTCTCTCACTTATATTAGTGATTTATTGGGACACGACGCCCTCCCTGTGCTCCTGGAGTTTTATTTTTTTCCTCCAGCTTTAAAGAGAAACCCGGATTCGTCTTAAAGACATAAAAACTCAGGGAATGTGTATGGTTTGGACATGCACACATTTCCAGAGGCCACAGCCTGTGGTAAATGCAGGCTGCCAGGCCCATGCCGTATAAAGCGAGATGTCTTTTGAAAGACTCTTTTTATGGTATGTTAACGTTTTGAAATTTTAATTCATGCTGATTGCAAAGTTAATACAAAGAAAGTGTGCCTCCTCTCAACCCTATTTGACTTTTAATTAACTTGTAACTTTAAAAAAGAGTGATGCAGTCTGTAAGAGAGCAAGCTAATGTAATTTTTACAGAATGTAGGGATGCACCAATACAGGAATTGTGGGCCAGTGCTGATATTTGATAATGTTTGTGTACATTTCTGTTGATAGCGATACAACATTTATAAAAGCCATAAACAGATCCACCTAGATTACCATTAAAAAAAGAATGTAGCATTTCTTTACGTATGGTTTCAAATGCAGTGAAATGAATAAAATAAATACTTGCCCAGTGTCACCTGAATGTTCCTGACTTCCAGAGTACAAGAAATATGTCATCAAGGATCGCTTTGAAATATCAGTCAAATCCAACTTGTGTGTCGTTAGTATTTGTTTAAACAAATATCATCTGATACTGCTATGATTTATATATCATTGTGCATGTCTGGAGAATTGAATTAAGTTATTTAGAGCTGCACTTTGTAACTTTGGCAAATTTGAGAAATTGGCTGCCTCTCTGGTGGAAATATTTAACTGTATGAAATATGCGGAGGAACGTTTTTGTAATGTGGGTTGTGCTTCAGTCCTATTCTCTGAGCAGGTTAATGTACACTGCTTGTTTTCATCCCTGAGGGGGAAAGTATGGTTGTGTTACCTGCTTCAACACAGATAACTGATAGCTAACATTACTGGTCATATGACAGCTGGGTAGCACAATTGTTCATTAGTTATATAAGGCTCCACTTAGACAGATATCTGTCTAGACAATGTTAGCCAAGTATATTTTATATTGGTTGTTTTTACGAGACAGATGGTAGCACTGGAAATGATCTGAGAATAATGGCTAGCCTGGGTTATCAAACAATAGAGGATGAATTCTGAAGCAAAAAAAGAAATCGTTAGCAAAGTAATTGGCTAGTAATAGTGAATTAGCCAGTTAATGTTAGCTTTACAGCTAAAACACTTTCACAATTACTAGTTTCCCCAAACAGAACGAACAGAATGAAGCAAAAAAGGCGCCATTAGCCAAGTAATCGGTTAATATTTGTGTTAGGTATACACCTAAAGCAACTTCACGTTTGCAAGGGTACATTGCATTACATTACAATGGTAACATTAAATTCCACAACAGTGGTAATGTGGCTGCCTGTTTTCAGTAGCTAGCTGGCAATGAGAAAATCAGCATCAATCCTTAATCACTTCAGGTCACAGAGCTTTCACCACCTCTGAAAAGCTAAGCAACGGTTGATCTTGGTCTTAGCTCAAGCTCTGACGCTCTCCTTTTTAGCTTGCCGGTGTTCTGCCAAAATTCGCTACCTTGTCAAAATGTCCTGCTGTGGCGCATATTTATAGGTAGCTCCCTACATAAAAGCTCTAGTTAGGACATTTTAATAGCCTAAATCACCTTATGAAAAAAAACTTCCCATTCCCCTTTAAATACTGCAGCAATTATTTTAACGCCAGAATGTAATTGGTGCTCCATTTAAGGTGGAACAGGAAAATTCGAACAAGAAGCTGGTGAACGTCCTTATCAGAAAATGTTACTAGCATTAAAAGAATAACAAGGATATTTTGATAGCCCAAATCAACTTATAAAAGGGTAAGTAGTAATATTAAGCTGAGCCTGTATTCTATTAACATTAAAAACACAATGAAACATTTAACATACTGAGTTACTACGCTATACTGGTGTTGTGCCCATGCTCGGAAGGACTACTTGATGGGGAGGATCAATTGTTAGAATAATCGGCTCTCTTCAGTGTTTGTTTATTTGCTTTGACCACGAGTGATGCTGCAGAGGCCTACTGGGTTTGCCTTTCCAGTGTCTGGAATATTCAACAGTATCTATCTCCTTCCTTCACTAAATTTCAGCACCATACACCAGCGTTGCTCAGGTAACCAGCCCATATCAAGCTGGACCATCTTTTTGAGTCTATGCATGTGACGTATATATGTAAAGACGTCTGACGTGGTATGAAACACTGCTGCCAAATCCGACCTGACAACTCTGACTTTAGAAAGAATTTGTTTGGCTTTACTGGGAGACTCGCAACAGTGCACAAACGCCAAATTTTAGCAGATTTTTTCCCCTTTTGACTCAGTAATGCGAATTCTTCCAATTTTAACAAATGTTACATAGTATAGCTTTAATATATCATTCCTAACTTGCCAGCGTGCTTGCTGGGAATATAGATTTCAGCTTGAACCCGACGTGCTCCATGCACTTTCCTATTTTGTATTTGCCAAAGTCACATGACCTTTAGTTCACTGTGAGTTTATTTTGTCCAGCTACAGAGTGCATAGCAGATTTACAATATAGCACATATCTTATTCAGATTTTGAGTAAAATACTGCTTTAAGGCTCATATACCTTGCTTAGTCTTGGACAGATCTTTGTTTGCTCTCAGACAACAACGTTTGTTCCCCACCTCATTGCAATTGTACCCTCCTTGAAAAGCCTTTTTCCTTCTTTTCTTTGTTTGCTGTACTGTGTTAAGATTAGTTTGAAGGGGTCAGTTATTCTGTTGCACAAGACTAGTAAAAATAGATTGTTCTGCTCTTTTATCCTGAGTTTGAGCTTAAAGTGTCGGAATTAATCCTTAGCTTCATCCTCAGCCCTTGACCTTCCTAGTGAAATTTAAATCTAGTCGATATATCTAATATTACTCATTTTGCGATTGTTGCAAGAATATTGTAAGATTATTTAACTTATTTCTAGATATTTTTATTCTTTTAAGCCGTTTTGTCTAGAGAAATCATTTTATTTACTGAACAGATAATAAGCATTATTTCTTGAAACAAGCAAACTTATCTGTCTTATGCCTTGAAATTAGCAGAAATATCTGCCGAAGAATAAGACAAGTTTTGCTAGATAAAATTCTTCTCAAAGAAAATCAGAAAAGGTATGCGGACTTTATACATCCTTCTAACACTTTCTTCCCGTTCCTTTACTCTGCTGTGGATGAACTGACCCTAATCCTTTTATTCTTCTGTCCTTTTATTCTCTTCATGGTAATTGACAAAACATCAACCTGGTACATAAGACAGTAAAGGTATTTTCACCCTTTAGATTTCAGCAGTAGTGTTCTTGTGCATTGTCACCTGTTGTAGTCGCTTTGCCCAAGCACAGATTAAAAGGTTCACACTAATGATCTGCCTGAGACTCCTCTTGATTTTCTTTGTGTGTGTGTGGGTATTTAGAGATTTAATTTTAGGGAATTTTGTGGTATATTTTTGTTGGATGTGTATGTGTGACCACACCCTCCTCAAGGACAATCTGTACTACTTATTTATTTACACATTGTGGTGCTTAACCTAGAGTTGGCACAAGTGCCTCAAACCTCTACAGTCATGCTGTACTAATTCTTGCATAGCAGTAGAGTTCAATTGCCTAAGTTTCCAGCCTACTTTTCCTCAGACTTGGATCCCTCTTGATTCTTTGCATACCATCAATGTTGACATTCTTTGCTGCATTTGCATGCATTGTTTTGCAGCCTCGGGCGATGAGAGTGGCTGATATTACACGAGTAAAGTAAGCTGTGCTGCCCTGACATTCCAGTTAGCAGGCTTTTTCCACAGGCTGTGAGAGGGTGACGTGAGCAAAGCCATATCAAGGCGTAGACCGTGACAGAGCAGAGGCACCAACATACTGTACGCATTCCAACGTGGAGAGGCTTAAGTGTGTAAAAGGTCCACGTCTGCCGCCGCTCTTCTTCTGAATCACAATCAGCCACTCAAAGCCCTTTATCCTCCCGCGCCAGCCATTTGTCAGGTTTACCAGTAATGCTTTGCTAATCTACTTTGGTCTGGAATCTGGGGTTTAGAATGAAAGTGATTACAGTGATGTTTATAAAGTGACTTTTTGTGTGTGTCCTTATTGTTTTTAGGAGTGAACTTTAGAGAATGGGTCATTTCCAGCCTGATGATTAGAAGTTGTTGATGCTTTGATGCTATTTTTGTTTTCATTTGTTGTAAAATTCCTGGTTAGGGATCATGTGTGAATGAGCTGTGGAGTCTGCTTTGAAGAACGAAAAAACTAAAACCTACACTTTAAAGAGTTTAGGTTTACTCTAAGAATTTTTTCTGTTTTTATATATATGCAATATAATAGCAGGAGTCAGTCCAATTGATATATTGGTTCATTTTTGAACTTTGCTAATTTACTTTTAGTGATCCAGAAGCTCATTTGATATGATTTTTTTTTACAACAGTTGATATATGAGCCTTGGCAAAGTCTCAAATAATGGGAAAATTAAATTATGTATACGTTTCAGAATGTGTATTAATAATTAATGTTTTTCTGAATCTATACATTCTCCATACATTTTTGAATCTGAGAGCTGCTGAAAGCATTGAAAACGTGGCTAAAGGAAGAAAGAAAAACAAAAAGAAGAAGATTATGTATAATGGAACACGGGTTGTAGAACAACACAAGCGAGAGAAGAAAGGTAGAAGAGATGGGAGTGTTTGTTGAGTGAGCTCACCAGGACATCTCTTACACAGAATGGAGGCCCACTAGAGTTTCACTGGTGGGGGGACACAATAGGCCCAGCCTTGCACTCTGTGGAACAATGGTCTTGGGAAAGGAAGTGTGAAAAGAGGCTCAGCTCAAGTCCCAGCTTTGTCTCTGGAAGCCTCAGCGCTCTTAACGGCGCCTGTGTCAACACACCCCCACCTCACCTCTCTCACCCATGTCACCGCCATGTTAGACTAAATGGCCCCGGGGTCAGGCTCAGCCTTGCACCATAAGTTCCGGCTCTGACAAGCTTTCTGTCCTGTGTCCTGTGTAACTGTGTTTTAGGGGTGTGTGATATGATGGTACATTATTATTATTATGCTGATAAATTATGTCATACAATATGTTTTCTTTGGTACAGTCAGTGCTCTGGAACACTGAACAATTAATCACATGATTTTGAATATGTAATCAGGATTATTCTAATTGTTCTTATTTAGTCAAATCGAAACCTAAAAAATGCTTTTTTTATGTAAAAAAAACCCCCAAAAAAACTACTTTTTTATAGCTTTATGAGTGGACAAATAACCTTTATTAGAATGTATTTTTTCAATAATAAATACAGTCAGTAATTTATTTCACTAGTTCAAGGACTTTATTTTTATTGTGTGAACTTCTCCGCTGTTGTAGCATCCCCTGTATCATAACAACATACGTCGTGCAAACAGCTGGGCTTCAGCTTGCACTACTATAAATGGTTTATAAGGTCAAACTAAGAAAATGTGTTAATAATGTTAAAAATAATGTGCTGTTAACAGTCTGTTGAGTAGCAAGTAGCTAATTGGATTTTAGACCATTAGGTCAAAGTGAAAAACAAAATATTGTAATGCACTCCAAATTGGTGCCATTCCAGCCTCCCCCTTACCACCAGGAAGTGCTATAGCTAGGAAATAGAAAAAGTGTCACAGAAAGAGAGGTGCATTCCTTCCTGCAGAAAAACAACATACAAACAAAGAGGACCAGCAGAGCCACAGGAGGTGAACTGAGATGAGCTTGTCTGTGCCAGGTAGAGCGTAAGTGAACACTATCTTGTTGAGTCCATCAGTAGGACTCACACGGCTGTTGGAGAACCATGCCACATTGGAACATGGAGCAGCACTGTAAAATGTGAAAGTTTTGCTTATTTTTAGGATTTCCTACTGTGAAACAAGACCCTAGACATGAGCCTGTTGTCAAGGATGTGATTTAAGTCTGAGGTACACTCTCAGAAATAAAGGTCCTAAACTGTCACTGGGGTGGTTTCCTCAAGGTTACATGTCAGTACCTTTAGTCAGGGAGCATAATTGTACCATAATCCATTGAAATTATATTTTTGAAGTTGCTTTGACTGCACACACTTCGCCTTGTCTCCAGTCTTCTTATTTTACTGTTCTGTTTTAAAACTTTAGGTTATGAAAAAGTACAAATATGTACTTTTCACCTGGAAAAACTAATTTAAGGTTCACAATCAGACCTTTAAACCACTGTTGTGCCTTAAAGGGGACATTTACATTGTTTGTACGTTGAAGAACAAAAAATGTACCTCCACAGTAGCTTTATTTCTAACAGTGTGGTGTATTTTATAGCTACAGGCTAGTTATGATGGCTAACATGTGCTAGGACCAGAAACAATGAAAAGATATTTGTCTGTCTTAAGGGTTTTTTTGTTTTTTTTTGTGTGTGTGAATCTTCCCGACCAGTGGCAATGTCGTTTATAATGACGTCAGGTGCAATTTGTACAACAAATGGCAGCATTAATACATAAAACCTTTATTGTAATATAACCTTTATAAATTAAGGGTTTCTGAAAACCTTTTCTCTATCAATTTTGTTTTTTAAACATACTTTTTCATTCATATTTACACGTGAAAAAACATATTCACAGGAAGTATACTAAATAACAAAATAAATGTGTCTGAATACTTGTTTCTCCTCACTGTATTTATGGTTTTCCGTGTTGCTCATTGCATCTTTATCCTTTTTATCTCATCTTGTAGACCTTCCTGATGGGAACTGATAGAAAAAAAGTTTCAGTGTTTAGTACTTGTTAAAAAAGGCCAGATAAAGCACCTGAATCTTGTATCTGTTTACTGCTTTTCCTTATTTACAGCTTAGAAGTTTACTGCCTAGAGATGAGGGGCAGGGTTCCTTTAGACATGATAGAACTTCTTTTTAGTTCTGTTGTTGATGGAGGGGATTTTTTATTAATGCCAGCAGCAGATGTGCTGACAGGATATAGATTTTACTTCTTTGCTCACAAGGTTTCTGACAGTCATGCTTCCTGTCTGTAACTGAGCAGGTGCTGTTTAATGCTGCTCATTAGTTGAGGTCCAGAATAACCAAAGGACCAACCTACTCCCACACCGAGGAAGGAAATTTGACAAGGGAGCAGTTATGTGGAGTTTACACATACACAAGTTGTTTTAGTTGTTATTTTATTTTTAAAAATATTCAGTTATGAAGTATTTCTCAAATGTTTCATAGTATTTTTAGATGATTTAATAGTTTTTTCTTAGGAACATCTGCAAGTTATTAAATGATAATATGCTGTAATTATCTGTTTTATAGTCAAGTTTTTTTGAAGCCAATGACTTTTGTCAAGTTGCCTCAAGATTTCATCATCACTTTCCAAATACAAAGCATTTTGGACGTTAATTTTATCATAACATTCTTCTTAATGTTATGCAACTTTCTCTATCATTTTAGAATAGTCCACAGCTCTGTTCCATCCTGGAAGTTCAATCTGAAATTCGTTTTTTTTTTATAGCTTTCTACAAATAAATTGAAACCTATGATATTCTGAGGTACTGGCGTCTTATTAGAAGTGCAGCTGGCTATATATTCTTGAAATTTTTTGACTGCTAGTGAATGAGTGACCACTCAGAAATCTATCTCATTTGGGATTGTACTTATTGAATATAATGCTGGCCTTACTCCAAACAACTAACAGACAAATATCAGATGTCAGAATAAAATCATGAGATTCCTGCTAGAGTTGCGGGGCTCTCCCGTCTTCTAAATTGTTTGGTGTAAGGTGGGCAAGATAGCTGTCTTAGGTCAGTCTTTTTCCTATCTTGACATTTCAATAAAATCAACCGTGTTTAATTGGAAAATTCATCATAAGTTTTAAGTCTTGACTCATGCAAGTAGTGATGTGCCAGGGGCGTGTGAGAGGGAACAAATAAGTGTGCGGCGTGATAGAGAGAGAGTGCAAGATTGAGTGCTCGAAAAAAAAAAAAAAGGGAAAAAAAAGGCAAATCTATTCCACTTTAAACCATTATTCATATTAACTTATAAATGTATAAACTTGATGTTTTAATATTTCTCTGCTTGTAAATTTCTACAAGGTGCATGATGGGAAATAATCTTAAAAATCTAGTTGCAGTCTTGCGAATAGTGACCCTGCAAGATCCCCAGTCTTTGCAAAATCAGTCTGTGACTAAAACCTTTGAAATTGTTTTTAGATGTGAGAGGGTATTATTTTAAAGGTTTTTTCAGAGTCTTTTCAAAGTTTTCTAGTTTATACTGCATAACATGCAGTGTAGTTATCTCAGTTTTTGTTTATATTACATCTTTGTTCTACATTTTTAGATCCTTTACACTCTCTGTCTTGTGGTAAAATATCACAGCACTATGTAAATTCAACTGGGCATCAACACTACCTAGACCAGACATTTCCTTCCTGTGTGTAGTAGCCCGCTGCTATAGCATATAAAAAACCCCAGAACACAAAGCTGTCGCAAGTCTCATTTACTCAGCAGATAAGAGGGGCTGGGATCCTCTTTTCTTAGCCAAACACACCACCTCCCCCAGCTAGAGTGTGTGTCCACAGGAGGACAGGGGCGGAGCTGTGAACTCCATGGAATCTGCCATCTTTGATCCAGGCCCAGGGTTTCCACTACCACTTTTTTAGGCTTCAAACAAAGCCGCTACCTCTCCAGTCTTCAAACCCTACTGGTGTAGATACTAAGCAGTGCACCACTCCCAACTCCCCGTGTAGTGTAAAAAGCACCTCTTCCTTCCTTGTAATCAAGAAACAGGGCATTCTCTGGTTGCAGATATCGAAGAGGAAGGTAACAAACCATTAAGCCATTGTTGCACAAAGTCATGACTGCTGAGATCCGCTTGGTGTGCAGTGTATGGGAAAACAAACCATCAGATTATGCTTTGTTACACTTGATAACATTAGGTAGATTATCCAAAGTAGACCCCACAAAAAAGCAAAAGACATTTAATTCAGAAAACATACACTATGTGGACAAAAATATTGGGACACCTACACATTACATCTATATGACATCTCATTTTAAATCCATAGGCATTAATATGAAGTTGGCCCCCTTTTTGCAGCTCTAACAGCTTCCACTCTTGTGGGAAGCTTTCTACAAGATTTTAGAGTGTGTCTGTGGGAATTTTTGACCATTCATCCAGAAGAGCGTTTTTACGGTCTGACACTGATATTGGACGAGAGGTCCTGGCTCGCAATCTCCATTCCAGTTCATTCCAAAGGTGTTCAGCGGGGTTGAGGTCAGGGCTCTGTGAGGGCCAGTCAAGTTCTTTCACACCAAACTCACTCAGCTATGCCTTTATGGACATACAACAAGCATTTGTCCAAAATGTCTTGGTAGATGGGAACATTAAGATTTCCCTTCACTGGAACTAAGGGACCTAGTCCAATCCCTGAAAAAAACTCATAGCATTATCCCTCCTCCACCAAACTTTACAGTTGGCACAATGCAGTCAGGCAGGTAACGGTCTCCTGGCATCGCCAAACCCAGACTCATCCATCAGACTGCCAGATGGAGAAGCATGATTCGTCACGATACAGAATACATTTCCATTGCTCCAGAGTCCGGTGGCAACGCTTGGCATTGTGCTTGGTGATGTCAGGCTTGCATGCAGCTGCTTGGCCATGGAAACCCATACCATGAAGCTCCTAGCGCACAGTTTTTGTGCTGATGTTAATGCCAGAGGAGGTTTGGAACTCTGCACTTAGGCAGCAGAGCATTTATGCATTACGCGCCTCCTCCTGCTCTGTAACTGTACGTGGTCTGCCACTTTGTGGCGGTGTTGCTGTGGTTCCTTACCGCTTCCACTTTTTAATACCATCACTCACAGTTGATAGTGGAATATCTAGGAGGGAGGAAATTTCGCAAACTGCCTTGTTGCAGCCTATTACAGCACAACGCTTGAATTTGTTGAGCTCTTTAGAACAACCCATTCTTTCACAAATGTTTGTAAAGGCAGAGTGCATGGCTAGGTGCTTGATTTTATACATTTGTCAATGACTGAGGCGTGTCCCAATACGTTTATCCATCTATTACACATTTAATAGAAAATAACACAGAGGCTTCAACAACTAAATGTAACTTCTAATTTTCATTCTTTTTTGGTAACATGATTTCAGTTCTTGAAAGGAATCTGCAGGAATATTTTTTGACACCTCTAAAGTTCAGTCTTGGAAGTTGGTTGCATTTTCTACCTCTCACAATCCAAGTAATCCCAAACACATTCTCAGAACGCCAACTGCTTCATTATGTGTTTTGAAAATTTGATGATGACAGTTGTTGGTGGTCTACCAGGTCTTGCACGGCTGTTAGGAGTTCCATTTTCTTCAAATCTTAAAAAAAAATAATGTCCTGTTTTTTTCAGTCATTTCCTTTCAACTTTCTGTATCCTTATGAAAGTGGGTTATCTTATATTGAACTTCCTCAGGAACACCTACTGGAAAACAGTTAGGTTGTACTGAATGGGCGTTTTCACAGCAAAATAAATGCACAGTGGTCTCTCACTTTTGCATTGTACTGTAGATCAGCCGGTGGGGATGTTCCCTGTTAAACGGCTTTTATTTTCAGACCTGTTTAATCAGGAAAGCCCAGTCTACAGTTAAACCTGAGCAGACAAAAAGACATTTGAGATACAAATGGTATGTCTGGGACTGTAGGAGTTTTAGGTTTTAACAAGACCTGACTTGGAGGCGTATGATATTTTAATATGGCAGTTTCTACTGCTCATTATGAATGGAGCATGATCTATCTGTGTAACTCCACCTCAAGCAGACCCAGAGGAAAATGATGACCTGCACTTTTTGTGTGTTTACTGCTTGGATCTAAAACACCCTCAACTACAGTCAGAAACCAAGCCATTTTCAAGGCGTTCCCTGCCGTTTTTTGGATAAACATATAATTGTATAGTTCTGATATAGGTTGTGGCTTTTCTAATTTTAGTTGTAGATTTTTTACAACAGATTGGATTTCAGTCTTTTGCTCCACACACAGGTTGGGACTTGAGCCTGTAGGCAGTCCAAGGGTGAAGCTCTCAAATACACTGACGGGAACAAAATCTCCCAACTGGATTGCATTCTTGTGGCAGAGAAGCTGTGCTACATTTCTGCATTTAGCATTAAAGCGGATAGAATGATCGTATGCTGGGCCTCTCCGATGTTTTAACCAGTCAGGCAGAGCCTCCCCTCCCCGCTATATATAATTAAAAATAACTTCCACAACTGTGCAGCAGATGAAAGGTTTGAGGGAGCCTTTGCTGCAACATTTAGTGGCAGCCCTTACCAAATGAATGACGAACAGCTTCTACCATCAGTCACACAAGAAGAGTGTGATTTCAATATAACTTGTTAGAAATAGAAGACCTTTGTTCAAAGACACTTTTATGTGCTCATGAGAGTTCCATTCAGTGCTTGAAAGCATCCCATTAATTATGGTAGGTAACTAGGTTTCACGAAGATCCTCTCAAAGAACTGATCCTGCATGCTGGAGCTGGTATGGAGTTGTACATCAAAGCCTTTTTGCTTTGTTTTGGTCACTTAAAAGTCTCTCTTGGCTGTGACAGGTCCATAAAGAGGAGAAGCCATTGTGCCGTCCCTGTCGCCCCACATTGTGGGGGTATCCAGTGTCTGTGGTCTGAGTCTCACTCTAGTCCAGCACCCCTGTGGCTTGTCCTTTGGCCTCACTGAAGTCCGATAACAAACACTAGTTCCTGGAGGTCATCATTCCCTGACTCACCTTCAGTGATGCCTCAAGGAGTAGAAGACTAGGCATTGTCGGTTATTAACACTCATTGTGGCTTGTCCAAATAGTATTCAGGTACAGGACTGGTAGATTGACTGGTAGATCAATAACTTTTTGAAATAATAGTTTGATGTTATATATATATATATGCATTGTTAATATTTCGAAATGTATCATTCGCTCCCCAAATAGATAGTGTAGTGTATTTACTAGAGACATGTGATGTGTCGTTGCTACATGTGTTGTTGCTTCCGCTTACTGGAGTGGAAGATGTGGGGCGAACTGATTAATATGGACATTGGAAGCTTGTAATAGACATTTAGTTAATATTAAATATAGAACAGTTGGGTGCAATAATTACCCAATAATGTATCAGATACAGGCAAGATGCCCTACTCGTTATCATATAAGCGTTGAGAAATTGGTAAATTGAAATGAATAAATGCTCAATAATCAGTGATATGCTATAATAAAGAAAATAGTTTTACAAGTTATTAATTTTTTAAAATAAATAGTGAATATCAAATTGAGAAATAATGAAGTTACTTTTCATTTCAATATGTCAATACATTTCAGCCCGGAAGACGTCTTTTTGAACATGGTGCACCTTGTTTCACATCACCACAGATGTCGTTTACACACATCAGTCCAAAACACACAGTAACAAAGTAGAAAAGGGACAGGGGGTAAAGATGTTGGAAAGTTGTTATGTAAAACTGAATTACACCTGTTTTGGTACATAAAACCACAGAAGTGCTGTAGGTGGACTTCAGGAAACAAAACAAATGCAACAGAAATTTGTAATATGAGGTTTTTATGATGTCCCGTAGCATCTGTGCCTGTGGACCTTTGGTTGTTATCCTCTTACCAGTGTAATATCCTGGACAAAGGGGTCAGATTGAAGTCAGAGGTTAATGAACTGCCCTTTGGTATACTCAGACAGCAACATTGTCATTGATCCTCATAGCTCCCAGTGGAGTGTTCATCTCCTTACAGGAATTCCTGACATTCATCAGACCCTTGGCAGCCTCCAACTGCTTACAGAAGCCTGATTCACACCCACCACCTGTGTTTGGGGTCATGGGAGAGCCTGTTCTAATGTGGCAAGTTATGTAACAGACAGGATATATGCCTTTGCAAAACTGAATTATGAAGAGAATTTTACCTTAGCATTGATTGTTTGCAATCCAATATGTAATAAGTATGCTAGTTTGTATCTATGTCTAGCACCGCCAGGCTGGTGCTGATTGACAATGGTATAATAAAGTATTAGCGACATATTTTATCTATCGTGTTTTCAAATCAAGTTGGACAATTTAAATGTCAGAAATTAGCTGTTTTATTTCAACAAGAAGCGATTCATATGCTGTAAACATGATTTATTAAACCATTCCAAAAACTGGCAAACCATAAGCAAGCACAAAACTAACATGTTTCTGAGCATGTTTATTTTCTGTGGTTTAAGCAGGCTTCTCTGTGGTGTTACCACATTACCTGCCATGCTGAAACACGTATTTATTTATTTCATTTGATTTTATTTACTTATTTTTTGGAAAGCAGATCTTGCTTGCCTTTCGCCCAGCCCCACCAGCCAAAGCCCCAGTAATCACATAGGGTCACACAACCCAAATACAATGCCACAAGTGAACATTAGATGAATGAAAGAATGGTTAATAAATCAATAAATGAATCAAGGAGCATATACCACAGTACCAAATAAATTCAGCTACTTTGCTAGCTTCGGTTAGCTGGCAACTCGCTGTTTGAAGCATGGAGAGTTGCAGGGTCATCACAGGCTCTGATTGGCTTCCTGGAAGAGGGCAAAGATGGAAGAGAATGAGAGAGAGCTGAAATGAAGGAAGAGAAAGATAGGAAATGGGATAGAAAAGGACTGTGTAGTCAGTGGTAGTGCATAATTGGATTGATACATTATAATAACCTCACTATTACATAAATCACTGACTTGGTGGACTTGGTTGAAAATAAACATGGATGCACTTTACTTTTAACCATGAGTCTGAAAACCAAACATGCCAATGTTTGATCCAGTTCGAGCTCTCCACAGTGTTTTGGCGAGTTTGCCTAATTATTGTCATTGATTGCAGTAACCTGTTATGCTACTGATTACAATGTAGTGACTGAAATTGCCTGAAATGTTTACCTAGATCGGGTTCAAGAGAATTCTGACTGTTGTATTCTGTTTCCTGTTTTGCAGAACTATTGGGCTCTACCAAGAGACTCAATGTCAACTATCAGGATCCAGATGGGTAAGTCATGCTTCCACTGTGGCCTTCAGTGTATTTGGGTACAACTGTGGTCTGCTGATGCTTCACCTTACGATCTACATGGTTAAACACTAGAGCTAATGGAATCGTCATTAACATACCTGCATAAAGTGATCATGGTGACTTCCTGTCTGTTCTGCATTTGTACATTTTGTAAAACAAGCCTGAAAGCTCTTGCTTGTGCAGGTTGGGATTGGTTCTCTTGCCCTGAGGTGAATCACACCTTCGCTTAGTCAGGTGGGGCCGGGTAAATGGTAATTGTGTCTGGTAGAGAACTGTAGTCGTCACAACTGAAAACACTCATTTAAGTTTTGCCTTACTCACTTCATTTTTCTTTGTTATTCCCAAATCTCCACAGACTGCTAACCCTTCACTTAGCTTGTCTGTTGCTGAGGGTTGCACCTATGATACTCTGCAAGCCTTTTTTTTTTGTTGTAAACAAATTTTGTTCCTGGCACAAAATGTACTGTTTTTACCTTGTAGTCTTAAAAAGCTTGACTTTCTTTCAGTTTGTTTTGCTAATTTTTTGTTTATTTTCTGGCAATGGATAGCATGACTGTGTGGGTTATATTGGGAAGTCTCTATATGATCAGGATACACTCTGAGGCTAGTTATGAATGATAATAATGATCTTCAGCAGAAACGTTAATGATAGTATTTAGGGGAAACTACCTTTAATGATGATCTTTAGAGGAAACTGCTTTTGCGAAGTTTTTACCACACAGCTTTGCAAAGTAGATGCACTTCTTTGGCATTGTCATTTGAGTTACTTTAAGCAAGCTGCTAAATTCTTTACCTGTGTTTTGCCTTAAGTTGGCAAGACATGGAGCAGTCCTCCAGCCAAAATAAACCTTAAACCTCTCAGAGCAGTAAAAAGGACAAGTGATAGGACATTGACCCTGCATATCAGAACCAGGGCTGTGGTGAGATTAAAGTGCTTGTTTTCGTAACAACGCTTTTATGCAAGACTTATTCAGGGGTACAGGGTGGAGGGGGTTGAAGCAGGCAAGGGTCAGCACTGGGCAGTTGTGAGTGAGGGTCTGGCTGTAACAGATTAGTTGGGGGTGTTTTCAAAGCTCCACACAGCTCAGTGCAGCGATGACAGCCTTGGCTTCCGGACATTATTGTGGTAGAGAGGAGCACATGAAACACCCCGAGGAAGCCTGTGAGTGATAGATAGAGCTAAGGGGATCTGACCATTAGCATGTGTTAGGGTTAATCTGTCCTTTCATGTGTGGCTGGTATGTTCAGAGCCTAATGGAATTTATGGGAGCGTCATGATGAGGAGGAAAGTTTTTTATACTATCCATTAGTCTGTGCTATTCACAACTCTGTAGCATTAAAGCGAATATACAATACTGTTCAAAAGTCACAGACCACCCTTCATGTAGTTGCTTCCAAGTTAAAACAGCTATTATATACAAGTCATTCATTTTTCAGCAACAGGGGAAAAAAGCAGAAAACATACCTTTAACAGAATAATTACCTCAAGCCTCAACAACTGAAAATTACTTTTGAGTGTTGAATGTGTCCACCCTTTGCCTTTATCACAGATTCTGTTCTCCTTGAGACACTCATTTTTCCACACCTTCAAAGTTCAGTCTTAGAAGTTGTTTGCATTCTGTAGTTCTCACAATCCAGGTAATCCTGAACACATTAGAGATGGCTTTCCCCTTCCTTATGCAAGTCTTATCTCTAGCTTTCTCAGATATGTCTCCTGAAAAATTAGTAACTAAAAATTTGTAACTGAGAAATTAAGTAATTGAAGCGTGGCCTCTGACTTTTGCATAGTACTGTGGTTGTACAGTTGTCTTACAATTTGACCTCTTGATTTTATTAAGTGATACCTGAAGAATGGAAAAGTTTGAGCCCTGAGGGACATATATTACGTAGCCCATCTAGTTTATACCGTGTATATTACTGGTAGCAGTCATGTAGGGATCTGTATGGCAGTGTTGAGGAGAACACTGAGTCACCCATGCGTAGGCAGAGGTTATACATGATTGGAAACTGAATATAGTTGAATCAACCTTAGAAAGGTCCATGTCCCTACATGTCACTGAATTCCAGCATTAAGCTTGCCTTTTAATCTGCCACGTATTATGTGTTGTGTAATTATTTGAACGTACATGTCCAGGTTTAACTCTAAAATGAGAAAGTGGAGCAAGGGCAAAAGACATGTAGGGGGAAGCTTTAAGCAAATAAACGTAGTGAAATGTTTATGGTTGTGCTTCCCTGTGGGACAAATTAGTATTTGAGCCTCCTTTGACTTTCCAGCGGACTGTTGGGATTTGTGTGGGGTGCGTTTCCATGGCAAATGCTGCTGGAATGGCTATATATGAAAGCGCCAGCCAGTGTGAGGGGGACTGATTGGAGCCCTGTCCTTTGTCCACCAAGGCCACGCTGCCAGGACCCATCAAATCCACTCTGACAACTGAAGAAACAGGCAACAGCAGACATGACCTGTAATACAGGGCCCTTGCTGAGCTCTGGGAACTTCGCAAAAAATGTGTATTTTGGACAAACCAGCAACTGCCTATGCAGTGTTGCCAACCGTTTGTGACCCTTGCTGTGCGTGGTTTGTGCTTTTCTCTGTTCGCATGAAATAAATCCAACTGCCATAAACTGAGTTAAGTGATGCAGTTTTCATTACTTTAATAAAATTTGCAAACCCGTGTGGTCCCTAAAAATATGCCAATAACCTGTTTGCATAAAACAAATTTCTGCTTTGTTTGCAGTATCCAGAAAATGAATTTAAAAAGGGGGCATGATACAACATTTAAAGATTTGTGTGAATGACATTAATTTTAATAACAATCACTGCAACGTGGAGTTTAAGTCACAGAAGTGGAAAGAAATTCACGTTCAAAACTTCACTTCAGGTTCAACTTTGGTGATTTCTGGCACTTAAATTTGCATCTTCAGCCAATAGCACAATTGTTTTTGTTGTGTTGTAAAAAGCTTCTAATGATCTGAGAAAGCTTAACTCTAGATGTTAGAACATTTAACTTTGATTTGATTGCATTCAACCATGAGAGCACTAGTGAGATCAGGTACTTATTTTGGATGATTAGTTCTGGATCACAAAGGCCACTCCAGCTCATCCCAAAGGTATTGGATGGCGCTCCATCACTTCAGAGAACACAGTTAGACTGGTCCACAGCCCAATGCCTAGGCACTTTATACCCCTCTAGCTGACACTTGGCATTGGGCGTGGTGAACATAAGCTCATATGTTGCTGCTCCAGGGCATCCCATTCTACTGGCACTGCTTTTCTATGGAGAAAATGTAACCCTGTTTCATCACCTTAAAGTGGCACTCATTAAAAATGTATGGATACTTATATATAATTATATACATTATATACATTCTTATATAACATAAAGTGTATGTTTATGCCTGTTTTGTGCTTTTACTGTTCATGTTTTATGGACGGTTTCCTCATCCTCACCACAATATCACTAGCCACAGCTAAAATGTTAGTTATTGCAAATTTTTTGGCCTTGCCCATGCTTTTTCACAAAAAGTAAACTACTGTGAATTACTGTGATTGTGGGTTATTGTCAGGATGATGCATTTTGGTCATGTCAGAGTAAGCAAATTTTACTGTATGTGTTAAATAAAAATGTAAATAATTCACCTCAAATTACACAATTTTGGGCTAAATTACAGCAAACAGGCATTGGGCAATTCAGAGCACCTCAGGGCACACCTGCGCTGATCATTTCCTTTAAATGTTGGTTGTAAACCTCAGTCTGGACATGTTTGTCTAAAAGATTGGAACTGATAGGCTGTTAGCCTTTGCCCTGTGATGGGCTCTTACATCAAATTAGCAGCCTCTAACACTACATCTTCTGCTATCTTCTGTGGAAAAGGGGGTTCTAGGGGGCTTGTTTATGGTGATGAGAAGGGCTGTCTCAAGTACTATATTAAATTTGACTACTTGTTTTGAAAAGTCATAGATTTCAGTTTCTTTTGGAATTAAGTAATGGCAATAATTATTACGGAGTGTGCATGATAATATATATTGTAAACGATCATAGTGGTCTCTGATAAATGCATTTTTAATATGTAGTGTTTTTATGTATTGTAGTCTTTTTAAAGGCTTTTAAAATTCTATATACGGTTTGTTTTTGTTCTGTTAAGTTTATTTGTATTGTTACAGGTTTTTTAAGCAGTTTTCTCAGCCTGAGAAATTATTTTAATTTTCTATTAATATTAGCCAGTTTCACTCCATCATATAGAGTAAAAAATATTACTTTAAAGTCTGTTATAAGCTTTAATTGGGCACACTTAATGTTGAGCAAGCCGCAGAAAATAAATAGACACAGTCATTAGCTTGTTGCTATTATTACATAATTCACAGGCTGATGTAAATTAGCATTTTGCTAGCTGTTTATCGAATTAAAAACAGTTTCTGGACTAAAATTTGCTATATTTAGGGTAAATGGCAGGCTCATGATTTTATGACTATGTTTTACAGACGTTACGGTTTAAGTTTATGCATTCAAGTTAATCATCCCTAAAGTTTCCCAAATCGGCTCATATGTTATTTTTATCATCACCAGGAAGACAGAACACCTTACTCTGGAACCTTACTTATGCCTCTTCTCTCTGTTGAGTGGTAGTCCTTCTGAACCTACGTGAATGAAGTGAGTGAGAAACTTGAATGGAAAAAAGTTGAGTGGTTAAGAGTAAAGAACCATTGTTCTTAGGACGAGAGTGCATGAGGATTTTGGGATATGGAGGAGAGGCCTTTTAAACACAGAATCCTTTCATGTCCTTTCCATACAGGGCTTGCAGGTCTTGCCAGCACCAGGTCAGACTAGAGCGATGATGAAAGGTAGCACAGAGGATGGATTGTGTTGCCTTATTTTAAAGCCCTTTACCTCTGTTGCTAACGTCTTCTCTTATAACATGACCTGTGCTTGACCTCTTCCTGCCCTGAGGCTATCTTCAAACCCCACAACAGTCCTCATTATCTGTGCCAGAGTAGTAATCATGAGGTTTCCCTTAGGGATCGTGGAGTTAAAATAGTGTGTTAAGTGTGTCACTGTTTACCTCAGGCAAAGTGGTGTCCCTTGTGTAATTTTATTTTACCATCATTGGTTTGTTATTGATGCTGAGAGGAGGGTTTTTTTGTCTGTGCAGGAGTAAAGCCCCTTTCATTTATTAAATTTTCAGTCAAAATGGCCAGCAAGTGCAAGTTACACATTTTTCAGTGTCAGCTAAAAATAGAAAACACATATTTAAAAGAAAAAAATACAAAGCCATCCAACACTAAGTATAATATTAAATCAGTATTTAATTTGTCCAGTTTTATGGATCCTAAGGCCACTTTAACTCCTCCAACCTTCCAGTCTTAATGCCAGCACAATACAGATGTGTCCTCCCAAAAAAGCTGTTCCCAAAGATGTGACTTAAATTGTTTCCCTTCAAAGAGACACTAACATTCAAACAACTACCAAACCTTAGCTGCCATGAAAATTTCTTTCTTGTATGCATCAAAAATGGCTAAAGGAGATTTGATATAAATGATTAGATATCAGATAATCCACTAAATTAAAAAAACAAGAGTTTCAAGAACTTAATAAAACTTAAAAAAATTAACAGATTAACAGAAAATTGAACTCAAGACCTGGTAGAACACCAAAACTATCACCATCAAATAAACAGTACTTAAAGCTTTCATCTTTGAGCTCCACTTTTCTTCAGATCTGAAAAAATCGACAGGTGTTTCTGTCCATCCTTCTGCTGTGGATAGATAGAACAGAACATAATTTGCATCAGAACATCAAAACTGGATATTTGATCTGTGGATTTTATGGACTGAGGAATCTAAATGCCTTATTGGGATTACTTGGACCATGAGGAGCTGAAAATGCAGCCACCTTCCAAGACTGAACTTTGAATGTGTTTACAAGAAGCAAGGACAAATGTGTAACAGTGAAAAGTTCTTACTATCTCTCTGCTTTAGATACTGAAGCCATCACTTTCTTCCTGTCTGGTATCTCTAGTTCCATTCCTAAGATGCAAAAATCCTTCAGCATGTGGTTCAGTGCAGTATGTGAAGTTTACACCAATCTGTGAGCCAGGCCTCTGAGAGAAGCTACAGATATTTCCAAGTCTGTTTGTCTTGTGTCTGAGCTCTGACTGTAGTTGCTTATAGAAATAGTCAATTTGAGTCCCTGTATTAATTCAGTCTGATCCATTTCCGCCCCTCTTTCAAATCAGCCCAGATGTGGAGATACTTTCAACCTCCCGTCTTCCCCTGCCTGATGCTGAGACAGTTTTTACAGGAAATCAGCTGCTTTTTTTGATTAAACTCACATGGGTTCCTATTAAAGAAAAGAATGTCTGACATTGCTTGCTACTTGATGGGTTTTACCATGGATCCCTGTCTCAAGACTGTTGACTTTGTTTTGAAAGTCAGAGAACAGAACTCAGATCTGCTCAGAAAGCTTTGTGTTATTATAAATATTACATTTAGACAATTAACATGATTTAGTAGCCATTTTGATTCTGTTCACTTACAAATAGCCTCTATTCATTTTGTTACTAAGCAGACTACATGGCTCAACATGAGATTTATATTCTGCAGTATTACTAGTCTGGAAATAAATGTAGGAAAACATGCTACTGAATGTTACAGTGTAAAGGACATTAACTGTTGTGAGGGTAGCAGTTAGATCACATGTATCAGTACAGTTAGATATTCTACAAAAGAGTTTGACTCCTACTTGCTTTTAACTGTTTCAAACTTTAGATACTACTTGCTTTTACTAGACTTGTGGAGGACAAATAATCTTCCTTTTAGCCTTTGGAGCAGGCTGATTTCAGTGTTTGTTCCTCTACACTTTGCACAC
The DNA here is from genome assembly GCA_023558415.1 of Piaractus mesopotamicus. Classification (NCBI taxonomy): domain Eukaryota; kingdom Metazoa; phylum Chordata; class Actinopteri; order Characiformes; family Serrasalmidae; genus Piaractus; species Piaractus mesopotamicus. Next base: position 26,888 of record JAILXH010186798.1, on the reverse strand, counting down.
ACTGGGCTCAGACATCCCACCTGTGAAGGCTGGCCAGATATGGGACATAGCTGATCCTGAGTCTGACAAAAAACATCAAGTTTTGGGCTGAGGTTGGGATGTTTTTTCACATGCAGCTTATTTTCTAATGGTTAATTTTTTATGTAAAAACTCACATACCTCTCTTTCATAACAAAGTAACAAACTTAGTAGCATTAATTTAAATTTACCAGTACCAGTGAGGCTTGGTTGGGTTGGGTTTCAAAGTCGTGGGTACGGCTTGAGTTCGAGTTCGATTTTTAATTTCAGACCCAAACTCTAAGAAAGTCGATGTGTATCTCACTTTGTTCAGTCAGCTTCTAACTGCTTATATTGGCACTACAACATTTGTATTAATAGTTACTCAGTACTCAAAGTTCTCTTCATCTTTGTAATAGGGCTACACAATATATTTGATCATCTCAATATTGGCCTTTACAATATTAATATTATCAAAGGCTATACTATGCAAATGAGCTCTGTAAGCTCAACCACTGAGAGTTTTTTATTTTTTATTTATTTATTTTTTTATTATTATTTTTTTTTTTTTTACTATACTGTGAGTATTTTGGTCACAGTTCCAGGTGAGCCTATGGTATTTTTGTATTACAAGTCAATTATTGTGGTAAAATAGTGCAGTCTTTAGCCATGTCACCATATTGGTTTTAATATACTGGAATGCATAACATAATCACAGTATGTAGGAATGTAATTGCATTGCAAATGTTTTGTCCATCTTGCAGTTCTACTTTCTAATGAGTAACTTCCCTAGTTGTATAGCTCATCATTTTAAAATGTGAAAGGTTCTGCCTTGTGGCCAATCACTTAAACCAAAGACACTTCTTCCTTAGTGTGGGTTTTTCTTTGTGGTGCCACCTCCTTCCAAAGTGATATGTAGGCAGTAGACTTCACAGGTGGGAGGTTACATTGGGAGATTTATGCTCAGTTCTATGGAAGGATGAAGGTATTTTGCAGACTGTTATTCATCATTGTGAGCCATCTCTGGAAGGCACACTTTGATTTGGCATGTTCCAACAAAAGATAACATCCAGCCCAAACAATAAGCATTTTTTTTATGTGTCGTGATTCTTTAAACCTCCGAGCATTTTTGGAACTCAGGCTGCGCCTTGAATGAGTCTGGTCTTGATTGAGTTGTGCCTCAAGTACCATGGCTGGTATTTGTGTCTCTCTGAGCCTTGTTAATTTCAGTCTTCAGTTTACAATTTTGCCACATCTTTAGCTTTTCAGTGCCGCTTTTAATACGCCTTGGTTTGTTGGCAACCTACAGTATATAGGTGGAGGGGTTTTTCCATTCTTTTTATGACCACACATGGCTCTCAGCAGTGCATGATGAAAGTGTATTAGTGTTACCTTCCTTCAACATCAGCAATAAACAGTACTACATGGCTTCTTCTATAAAATCTTACTTTATGTACTTAATTTATTTGTCCTAGGCCTATATGTTTTCTCATGGCTTAGTTTTTGGTAGTTATTATTGTGGTTAGACAATCTAAATTTATTTTGTTATTTTGATGCTGGCCTGTGCAATATGGATATTGCAGAATTTTTCAATATGCAAATGAGACTCTTGCAAATCACATATTTTATTGTGTGCTATGAGGGTCTGACTAAACCTCAGATGTTCAAAAAGAGATCCTGTGGATGTTTTGATGAAGGCATTTACATGAACTAACAAATGTAAGAAATGTTATAATGTTAGAATATTATTGCCTCACGGCTTTACCAGTGCATTTTAATATATTGTTAGGCACATCATGATTGTAATATCTAGCAGTATAACCACTAATTGGAATTTTGTCCATGTTGTGCAGACCTTGTTGTTAATTGGGTATCCTGTCTCTCTATAACTACCTCTCACTGTTTTCTTGCATAGGTTTTCAGCACTGCACCATGCCGCTCTAACTGGCACCACAGACCTTCTTTCCTTGTTGCTGGAGTCTCAGGCAACTGTGGATATCAAGGACAGCAATGGTTAGAACACGACTCTGTCTGCTCCTTCAGCATCAACATATTGTTTTCTGTTTCATTTTGGTGATTCATAAAATGGTTTTAGATCACATAAAATTCTGCAGGATATCCATTATGTCTACAGGTCCTCTGGATCCATGCATCAGTGAAGGAATGTTTTACAGATATATTGCATGGAAATAAACAGTAGTAGCCACCACTTTGAAGCTTGAATTTTGTCTGTATATTTTTTTCATTTTTAGCTATAGCAGTTTGTCATACAGTGCCAGAAATGAAAGAAGTCTATTAAAGATTACTTAACAACTGATTTCAGGTATTTGTGTGATAATTTAGGTTTGCACATATGCTAGTTGGTTGGATACAAGCTTCCACTACTTGTTAGCTACATTACTCTTGTATCTCCGGGGCAAAAGTAAAGAAGCAAAGTTCAGACACGAAATGTCTTGACTGACTGACTACATTTGGGTTAAAGGGAGTTGTGTAAATTAGGTTTCTTGCCAGACTATTCCCTTAATAAGAGTCTCTATGCTGCCCCTTTCAGGAATGCGTCCGCTGCATTATGCTGCGTGGCAGGGGAAAGCTGACTCAGTACTCTTGCTGCTCAGAGCAGGAGCTTCCGTCAATGGAGCTTCGCAAGACGGGCAGATCCCACTGCATCTGGCTGCACAGTACGGACACTATGAAGTGGTGAGTATAATAGTTCGGTCATCCTGCTTATCACAGGAAGGTTTGACTCCTTGGCGTTTCTGAACGAAGGTCCTTAATGAAAGTGTAAACATCCACTTTGTGGACTAGAAACTTTATTTTAACTTATACTAAGTTGAGCTGTGCCTCCACTTTAGTTTAAAAAGCTTTCAGAAACAAGTGGCTGCTAAGTGGTGCAGTTGGCTAAGAATGTTGCCTCCTGTCACTAGGACTTGAGTGTGATTCCGGGCCTCACAGTCATTAGTGTTCGGCAGTCCATTAGCTCACGACTTGCTGCTGAGCGTTGGGGGGGTAGGAATTACTACTGGTGTGTGTGTGTATATATATATATATATATGTATATATATATATATATATATATATATATACACACACACATATAATATAATATAATCTACACCATTGTACCCATTTTGGTGTCAGTCATTTTTGGAAGAAAAGTTAAAAAATGCACAATATCTAAAAAAGTAGCAAGTTTACAGTACTGTGTAATGTTTCCTTTTGCATAATTTAAGAGAAGCAATAAAAATTGTTGATTTTTCTTTTACGTTTTCAAAGTGGCTTCCAACGTAGAGTGAACAAATGACTTAACCTGAAGAGGGTACTGTGCTTGGCATTAGACATGGTGTCCAGAGTGTGCCATTCTGTTTGGCAATGCTGTACAGACACAACGTGAACACCTGCATCAGCAATGGATAGATCTTAAAGTAGCTGAATTCGGGGCGTCTACACTATAGTGTATGTATATTTGTGTGTGCTTGTAAACAACAGGCTAGGCAAGTGTACAAACATGATGCATGTAAACAAAAGTTTGAGTGCTTATAATCAGACAGTCTGAATACTATAGTAATCAACTCAAATATTGAGAATGATGGTGATTGGATTATGAGAGATAAGAGGGAATTGGGCTGGATTTGAAGGGGATTAAGTGATGAGAGTGATTTGTGGGCTGATGAGAGGGATTTGGGGAACACAGAAATCGAGGGTGATCAGGCTTTAGACAAGTCATAACTCTTGTGGCAGCATTATACTCTCCTATTGTCCATCTGCAACCCCTGCCAGACACATACTCACTCTCTCTTAACTAGCAAATGAACAATGTGTTTGTGGTGGTATGACAGTGTGTGGGTGTGGTTTTCAAGGGACTGACTGTCAGCAATCTGGAATGAAAACAGATCACCAACTTTTTTAAAGCCTTTTTAGGAAGAATGTATGTTAGTGTTTTTATACATTAATTTGTGTGTCACACATCAATATTTTTATTGTTGGTACTTTTTGTTATTGTTCTTTTTTATTTGTCGGATACAATAAATATTTTCCTGGCTTGTGGTACATGACACCACTCAGGATGTATGTCATTTGCTTTGGGCATAAAATTTTGTAATTGAATAGCTTGTGTAATAAGGTAAGTACTGTTCAGGGTTTGTCTTGGATGT
>JAILXH010186798.1:6068-17083 GCA_023558415.1 Piaractus mesopotamicus | reverse complement strand
GTGTGTGTGTGTGTGTGTGTGTGTGTGTGCATTCTACTCTGAGTTCTCTGCATGTTGCATGGGTACTGTAATGTGTGTGACCCAGGATTTTAAAAATGGTGTTGACATCTTCTGTAGACTACGTCATTATATCTGCCTGCAGGTGTTCTATAAGTGTATGTTGTACTTTTTCTTTAAGGCTGATGCAAAAAAATTCTGTTTCTGCTATGTTATCTAGCTAGATCTATCACAAACTACCATTTTGAACAAAAAAACACGAGTACGAATTTAAGTCACACATTAGCCATGCTTTAACATTACTCTTATTAAATAAATCAGTAATAAGCTCTGTTCTGAATTAGCTCCTGCAATCACAGTGCAGCCAGTAATAAAGGAAGGCTCATTTATATTTAATATAGTGATAGAAAACACGGTAGCACACAGAAATCTCTGGTTCTTCATGTTGAAATTGGTTAAGTGATTTTACTGTTTCCAGTGGGGACATTTAAGCTGTGTAATATCTTTGTCGTCAGATTTAAACGAGCAGCTTCCTTGTTTTTTTGGGCCCTGCACTGGGCATGTTTTGCTCATGTGGTTAACTGATGACGAATGGAGGTAAAGAGGCTGGGGAGCTCTTGTTGAAAACTGGACCTAATACACTGAGAACAGTGAGTTACCAACACAATAGATAGAGAGTAAAATGGAATGTTTACCAACTTTAATAAATTGGTATAATATGGTGTAAAAAAACATACTGTTTGAAATTGTAATAATTCTAATAACACAGTTCAGTTACCGCCTTTTTGAAGTCACAGTGGAAATACAGCCTGTTGCTTCACTCTTCTTGCAAAACATGGATCATAATTTGTATTTTTTTAAATATTGTGAATTTCTCTTATGCTGTAAAGAAATATGAGGTTTTGTGAAAAGTCTGTTAACATAATATATGTGGTGAAACGTTTTCATTGTGCATTAGCGTAGTTTCAGTATATTAATGAATGTGGTTAAATTTTAATTGGGAGGGTAGAAAAGACAGCCTTCTCCCAGACTTTAATTATTTTTATAATTCCATTTCTGACACCATATCGGATCATATATGCATTTCATTCTTGTATTCAATCTGTCATTCTCTTCTCTTCCTCAGGCTACTATTGAAAGCAGGGATTGACATCAACAGAGCTACCAAAGCAGGAACTGCTCTGCACGAGGCCTCTCTCTATGGGAAGACTGAGGTAGTGCGGCTGCTGCTGGATGTAAGTCCCTGAGTGTTTGAGCATCTTTAAGCTGACTTAACATCTGTATGTTTTCTCAGGGTGCCAAAAACAGCTCCAGATTCTTATCCAGATTCTTCTAGCTTTCTGAATGTCGTGTGTTGCGGTGCCTTCACATACAATCTTTTTAATCTACTGGAAAACCATATTTAAAAAAGCAAATGTGAAATGGAGAAAAACAGTGTCAAATGAATTGTGATACCTTTCACAAATCATGGTGCTAGAGAGCACCAGGAAAGTATAGCAAAGGCTGCTGAAATCTAGAGAATTGAATACTTTTTACCATGCCTCATAACAGATCATTTTATGTCTTTAAAAGACAAAGAACTGAATTTTTATATGTGAAAGCACTCAAACAGTAAAGACATTTACCTATAACTTCAGGATCTCATAACTAATGAAACTCACACATGAGCTCTGGTGCATGAGCTCTGCATGCATGTGTTTTTTTTGGTTGTGTGCGTGTGTGTGTGTGTGTGTGCTTTCTGCTGTAAAGTCTTGACAGGGAAAGGCCTGAAGGCATTGTCGCCCCCTTCTGCTACAAATAGAAACTGTAATATACCAGTGGTTTTAAATAACAAATAACATCGCTATTTTGTCAATAATTTTGTCCTGGTTCATCAAACTCTATCTAAAATTGCTTATTGTCTTAAAGCCTAAATTCTATTTCTACTTTTTTGTCTATTTTTCATAGATGATATGTCAACAGTGTCAGAAACAGTGTAAGTGAAACTGCTTTGGTTGTTTTGCCTTCCAGGCTGGTATTGACGTGAACATTCGAAACACATACAACCAGACAGCCCTGGACATTGTCAATCAGTTTACCACCTCTCATGCCAGCAAGGACATCAAGCAGCTCTTACGAGGTTAGGATGGAATTATGGCTTGTGGATTGTTTTTATCACTTTTTTTTCAATTTCTTTTCTTGTCATCCTGTCTAGCATGCTTCTGTTTCTGCCTTTTCTCATTTAGTTTGTATAATTATGGTGAATAGTGTTTTTCTGATGTATATTTGTGGGTGTGCACAAATAGTGGTGTGTAACATTGTGAATAGGAGCACAGCAATGTGTATAATGAAACATTTTTTTGAGTTCTGCTGTGTTCTTGTGGTAAAGAATGCATACTGCAAAATGTATTTGGGGGCTGTGTGTATGTTTGTGTATACTGGCAGACCGTGGTGAGTTCTGTAAGGGGCCACAGTGGGTAGAGAGGAACTTAAGCTATAATTCAAAAAGCAGCTGCAGCTCTCTGTTATGTGCCCTGTTTTTTTTTCCTTAAAATCTGAGAAATCTCTGTGTGTATGCTAGAGACAGACATGGAGAGCTTAGTGCTGACATTAGAGTGTATTATACCTTGTGTGTCTATCTCTGTGTGTGTATGTGTATTTGTGTGTCTGCATGTGAGCATCTCCCACTGCTGGTGCTATCTCCTCTTTAATCCGGTCTGCAGTCTTTGAGCTCAGTCAGTAAACAATGCACTGTAAATCATAAAGGGGTGTGAGGCTAAAGCGGCCTGGCCCACAAGTGCTCTTTAAGATGCCCATGGCTCGGATGCAGTCTGTGTGATTGTATAGCTTTCAGTTATTTATTTATCCTTCATGTGCACACCGCATGAGTAGTGTATAGAATCACTCTGCAACAAAGCTAGGCCTGGGTGATGTCCAAAAATAATTAGCATGATATTTTCTGTTTTCTAGTTGCTGTTGTCTAATAGCTTTTTAAGGCCCCTTAGTAACAGTAAAAGTGAATAAAACATTTTGTGCACATATTATTTAATATTGTTGTTTGCTCTTTTCTGATCCTGTTTTCTGGTCATAGGTGGGGGTCCGAGGAACTTCTTAACTTTTTCTACTTTTAAAAGTTCTAGGGCTGAAACTAGAAGATCTAGGGTAATTAACAGTCACTTTAGCTAGGTTGTTTTACTGCAGTGGATCACACTGAAGCAGTAGGTAAAGCTAGCATCATAGTAGCAGATACAACTAAGAGGCAGCTTCTTAACAAACCTCTTTCTCTCACTCATAAACAGAAAAAAAAAATCACTGTTGCGCCGCACACCCACACACTTCTTAAAGTAATATGAATCTCAGTTTCCCAGTATATTTAGCAAGCTGTTTAAAGGCAAATTAAATCTCTCTAGCTCTCGGTCACTTTCCCAACATGGCTATTCTGGCTTCCAGTGTTATGTGTAAAATATGTATTTACTCACTACTGTCACAGCAAACATGCATCACTATAAGTTGTGCTGGGAAATTGAACATATTGCTGTTGTCGGAAGAAAACCTTGTATCTGAATTTTTGTCATTTTTCAGTTTTTGACATTATTTGAAAATACCTGTTGCCCTTTACATTGTGTGTAAATTCCATGATGAATGGGCTAAATGAAACGGCCAGAAATTACTTGGGGGGGGAAAAAGTCTGGTTCCATTGACTTGCATTAAAATACAGAATGTTTTTGTCTTCTCCTGTAATGTTACGTGTGTGTGGGCTAGAGGTGCATGCATGTGTGCTGATCCTTGGCATCTGGCTTGTTTGTTTGATGTGCTTGTTGGTTTTAAGAATATCTGTTATTTAAACAGAGTTTTTATTTGGAGATTATGTTGGGGATCATGTTCGTCAAGTGGGGAGCTGTGATATGGGCATTGATGATGTTCTGGGACACTGTAAACGCGCTTGGAGTAAAAACACGGAATTTATGGAACAGTGGATTATCTGCGATTCCCGTCTACACCCAGGAACACCTGCTAGGTCTCCGGCAGATGAATAAAACTGCATCAAAACTCCTCATTAGTGGTCCCGAAATTGTTCGGTTTTCTCAAGGACCTGATGGTCTCAGAAGGAAAAGAAAAAGAGGGAATAAGATGACTGAACTTGCTACTCTTGTGAAATATAACAGGGACTTTAGCAAGCCAATTTGATCTGTCTTACGGAGACTTGGCTGTCAGAAGACGTAACCAACATCGAATCGGAGGGATACTCACTTATCCGATATGACAGAGATCCCAGACGAACAGCGAAAAGTATTGGGGGTGGATTATGCATGTTCATCAATACCAGCTGGGCAACTAACTTCACGGTACGTGCAACTGACTGTTCTACCCACTATGTGATCGTGACTGTTTCGACCACATTATGTCCCTCACAAACAGCTAAACTCATGGACCCCATGCAGTTTGCCTATCGAGCTGGTCGAGGAGTGGAAGATGCCACACTGATTCTTTTGGATAAAGTATTTGGTCACTTGGACAAGGCCAATAAATATGTCCGGGTACTTTTTATGGATTTTTCTACTGCTTCTAACACAGTTCAACACCATCTCCTTCTGCGACGCTTGTGTGACCTGAATGTCAGTAGTAGCCTTGTTTTGTGGATCAGGGAGTTTCTGAGAGAGAGGCCCCAACGTGTCTGTATTAACAACACTTTTTCCAACTGTCTTGTCTTGAACAGTGGTGTTCCACAGGGGTGTGTTTTATTTGCCATTTTATTCTCCATGTACACAAATGAGGTAAAATATAACAGCAAAGACATCTCTCTTGTAAAATATGCTGATGATATGGCCCTTGTTGCTGCTTGCAAGATGTTACCAGCCCCTCCAACTCTCAGTGCATCAACTATCTAGCCACTTGGGTTGATGGTAGCATCCTTGATCTTAATGTCAGCAAGACCAAGGAGCTATGTTTCTGAGGGATGGTGGCAGCAGGCAGCGTAGGGTCTGTCTTCTAACCAATCACCGTGAAAGGGCAGGAAGTGGAACAAGTCGATCACTTTAAATACCTGGGAACAATTATTGACAACAGACTCACTTTTCAGAACAATGTAGATTATATTTACAAAAAAGCAAGGCAGAGACTCTCTCTCCTCAGGAGGCTGAGAAGTTTTAACACCAGCAAACATACTCTGAGCATGGTCTGCAGGACACTTAAAGAGAGTGTTCTCAGTTTTAATATTGTGTCTTGGTACAGGAACCTCTCAATTAAGCAAAGAAACAAACTGGCCCAGGTGGTCAACCAGACCAGTAAGATCATTGTATATAAACAACTCTCACTTCAGAACTTATACATCTGATCCATAACCAACAAGGCAACCCAGGCCTACCCACCCCCTTCATTCATCATTTCAGTTGCTGTCATCGGGCAGGAGATTTAAGGTCCCACTAGCCAGAAAGAATGGGTACAAAAAACAATTTGTTCCCACTGCTGTGAGCATTCTGAGTAAGGACATAATAAATAACCCCCTACATAGTTCATGTGCATTGTTGCTGTAAGTGTTTTTTAAGTGTTTTATGTGTCTGTGTATTTATGTGCCAGATTGCCAAAGACAAATTTCCATTTCTTGCAAATGGACAGTAAAGTTTTCTTAACTTATCTTAGCATTTTGGAGCGATATATTTATTTGTTTATGCAGGCGTATTAGAAAAAGTCAATTGAAAATGTATTTATATCGTGCTTTTTACAACAGGCTTTGTCACAAGCAGAAAATTGGGGTCCAAGCCCCGTTGAGCAAGCCAAGGGCGAAAGTAGCAAGGAAAAACTCCTTAAGAGCAAGAGGAACCAAGTCTCAGAGGGGAAACCCATCCTCCTCTGGTTGACACTGGATAGAAAAACAATAATACAATAAGAGCAATATGAATAGAGAATAAACCTTTACAGTTACCTTACAATATTGAATATAAAGTAAAAAGGAAAGCAATGTTGACAGCCTTACAGTACACACAAAATACTTGCAGGTCTGATGTAAGTAGCTAATAGTCTTAGCTGTTAGTACTTTTTTGGTGCATTACGCAGTAATACATGTTGGTGCTTACTTAAAGGAGAAGTTATCTTTCATGTGCACACTACATGACTGGTGTATAGAATGATTTAACCACTCTTAATTTCTCTTTAATTTCACAGCAACTTGTTGCACACCCAGTCAGAGACCCCTGTTTTAATCATTATTTTTCATGTCTCCTAACATCATTGCAATCTCCAACAGCTTTTTTAAACATCATATTTTATGTCTAGATGATGCAGTCCAGGGGTAAATATTGAGTAAATAACTTCACTGTATTCTTTGGCATTTGGCCCTGTGCCAGAGCTGGTTTATTGCACTCAGGTGTGGGATGTTTAACTGAAGTATCTTTGTGTGTATCTTCAGATGCCACAGGAGTTCTTCAGGTGAGAGCTCTGAAGGACTACTGGAACCTTCATGACCCTACTGCCCTCAACATTCGTGCTGGTGATGTCATTATGGTGGGCAATATTGTATTTCACTGCTCTTTGTGTTTGTGTGCATTTGTGTAATTGTACTGCTATTGGCCAATGACCAAACAACACGGAACAGGCTTACCATGCTACTGGAACCCCATATTATGAGCTGTGTTCCTGATATCTTGGGGATAGCAACCACATAATGTTATCCAAACAACACAGGTGTGTGTGTGTGTGTGTTTGTCTGTGTGTGTCTGTGTGTGTGAACTTGTACTCTTCATTTGCAAACTCTTCAACAAAAGATTGAAAAACACTTGAATGTTCCTTGAATTCTTCTTTCAGTGCACATTTTTGATATCCTGGCATGTGGAAACATCTCAAGCCTAGTCATTGTATCTAATATTTCTCATAAAATTGTTGTAAAATATTATAAGGTGTTTGCTGTTTGTCTATTTTCCCTATGTCTAGGGAAATTGTCTAAGAAAGACTCTTAATCTATAAGGCACTGCTTGTTTTAGGGCATAAAGCAGATGATTTTGCATTTTTCAAAAAAAATTATGTTTGCAACAAGCAAACTTATCTGCCTATGCAATCAGATAATTTTAGTAGATGAAAAAGCTTAAAAGTGAAAATAAAACAAGTAAGCTAAATAGTATTGTAATAATCTTACAACAACCTCAAAATGAGGCATATTAGATATATTGACTAGTTTAAAGACAAGTTCACTTGCCAAGACATCTGTTTTTGTAGTGCATTGCATCTGTTGTGTGGGGCCTTCTCTCCCTGTCTTTCTTTCTCCCTTCCCACTTCTGTTGTGTTTAAGACTTTTGTTTCCTTCATAGGGCTCTGATCGCTCATAGCATTTACATTTCAGTCCCACACCAAGAAGGTTTTCACACAACACTGTTGCACAGGAAATGTTTGGACAGTTTCTACATAATATTTTACACATGAAATGCTAAACAGGAGCCAAGCTGTGGTTCAAGCACAGCTATATGGAAACAGAGCTAGAACTGAAAAGGAATGAGCTGAATGGTTGCTGTGGAACTATAGTGGACTTGTAGAACCTGTCATGCAGATGAATCTGACTGGAGTTGAATAACTGCAGTGTGTGTTTGGGGGGGATTATGTTACATAACATGCAAAAGGTTAATGATAGCTTATTGTCACTACTCCAGATAACCCCTCAGTGTTTTTGCCTGTTGTCATGAAAACAATCTACTGAGGTAGTAATAGGAAAATGATTGGCTGTCTGTGTGATGTTTGGCAGGTGCTGGAGCAACACATGGACGGCCGCTGGAAGGGTCACATCCATGATAGCCAGAGAGGCACGGACCGTGTAGGCTACTTCCCCCCATCCATAGTGGAGGTCATCAGCCGACGATCTGGTATGTGCTTCTGTATCCCAGTACCTTGCGCTAACACTAATACAGTCTATTATGGGTGGTTTTGGTACCACCATCGCATGTGGTAACCTGGTCTGTGTTTCTTTGTCTCGTACACATACACATGCACACTTACTCACACAAATGTATTAAAAGAATACTCAACCTAATCTCTATCTGCAGAACCTGTAGCATACTTAAAAAAGGACAGCAAACCTGTTCCAAACAAAGTTATAATAGAAGCCCACAGGCAGTTGCTTTTTTTAGCTTTGTCTTAAATAAAGTTATAAAATATTCATGCTTATTTATTTTAATGCAGAGCATGTTGTATTCAGGATAACAGAAATGGAAAGATGAGAGTCATTTTATGGAACGCTACATGTTCTAGAACCTTTCGGATTACTGGTATCAAATTACCTCTTTTGCCACAGTAGGTCAGATTCTGTTAAGCTCCCCAGACTGTATTAAATCTGTTGTAAAAAGACAAAAAAAGACTATAAATGCATGCTCTGAGACAATGTTGTGACATGACTTTCTTACTAAAGTTTGTTTTGCATTTAAATCAAGCATGTTGTGTTGTTGTTACAGAGCATTATATTTAATTTAATTACAGTATTTCTCATGGTGTTCTGAGAATGAATTTGCTGTAGTTTAATTGATTATATTTTAGGTTTCACAACATAATGTGATTGCTGACACTCTAAAAATGTAGCTTGAATCTTTGGTTAGGAAAAATAGCCCAGCAACACAGAGATGAGATTGCTTAAGTGTCTTAAGGGTCTTTCGTGAGTTATCTTTCTTTCTCCATCCTTTTGCCTTTAGTGTCACCAACACATCATCTAATAAGTTGCATCCCTAACCTCCCGTAAACTTGCATTAACCCACCGCTTGTGTGGTGTGTGTGTGTGTGTGTGTGTGTGTGTGTGTGTTCGTCCTGTAGGGGGCACCCTGTCACGGCACTGCTCTCTGCCATGCCAGAGGCAGCAGCAGCTCTCCAGAGCACCCCTCACCTCCAGTCTGAGCATGAGCACCTCTGTCACCCCTCAAACTGACAACTCCTACACTCTGTACACCCCTAACCCTCACCTGGCTCTGCCCCATGCGAACAGCCTGAGCGTCAACCCAGGTACACACTCACAAACATGCAGACATGTTCAGGGACATGTACACTGTAGTTGCTGGTCTATTAGGTACACTTGTCTTGTACCGACGCTCACTGTCCAATGTTTTTCATACATAGAAGTGAACTTTGTTGGTATGCAGTTACTGACTGTAGCTTATCTGTTGCTATAGGGGTAGTTCATCCTAGCTACCGCTACCTGATCCATCAATGGAAAGGGACCATAGCTGACCATGTATTATTTTGGTGGTTGATCGTTCTCAAAACGACAATGACATGGTAACATTCAGTGGGTGCACTGGCCTGTTTCTTTTTTAAGATACATCTACCTTGTTGGTACACCTTGTAGGTGTACAGTTAGAGACTGAAACTCTTTTTCACTGTGCGCATTAGTCATTGTACTGGTCAGTTTTTTAGCACAGGACCACAGCTGACTGGATTTTTCTCTGCACTGGGACTGAACCCTGCTCTCCCACGTGGGAGATTAGTAACTTGAATCACACATACTACTTCTGCGTGGCGTGAGCGACGCAGAAAGTCTTGCTTTTCATTTTGCCGCCAATGTTAACTGGTCAGCACTTTCACACAGGCTGCAGAGTGGCCGAGCATCCCAGATTCGCACTGAAGCGTTGTGGTATTTAAAGAATAGACCTGGCGCTGATTTTTTTTCTGTGCCCTGTGCACATCATGATACACAGCACAGCAAAATACGCTGAAATAAGCCATGGAAATGAATTCAGTGAAAATTAAACAGCAAACCATAACCGCATAAGAATGTAAAAATGCTAATTTTTTAATTTAATTTAATTCACGATGAAATACTGGTTAAACATTCAGTGCTGCAAACAGATTTCCCAGTTGGTCTGCCAGGCTTGAAACTTTTTCCTAATCACAAGTCAGAATCCTGTCAAGGATAAATAAATATACCGTGCACTTTCATAAATTATATTTTATATATTGAGTGACTGATGTGGCGCTGTATGTACGGAAGGCCAGCGCTTTCAAGCTTACTGCATCTCTCACGCCTTCCAAAGGTAGCATATATGAATAAGGCTTTAACCATTCGGCCAAACGGCCAGCTACAAAACACCTTAACGACCTTAACATCTGGTTCATAACTCAGCTTAAATGAAAATTCAACTCAAAACGCTACAACTATTTTCAGGCAAATCTTGAAGGCCCTCCCCCATCAAGCATCTACAAGCCTCCCCGACGCACACACAACCATAGTCAGACTATTTTCATCCCAACTGTGACATTGCAGTATTTAAAAACCCCAGTAAGACTGCTGCATTTGATATATTCCTAGTAGCTGAACATCCACTACTATGTCATTGTCACTGTTGTGCTGACCAATATCTGGCCAGTAGTGGTCATATGGTAGTATCTTTCCATTGATGGATAGGGTAGAGGTGGCTGACAGATTGAGCAGCAACAGGTGGGCAGGTCAAAAGAAACTCACTTGGCCTGCAGTAGGTATTACATTTACTCACACAATAGCCCCCGCCTAAAGTGCCAGGCACTACAAAGCCCTCTTTGGATGGGATATGTAACACACCTCAAACACGCACTTAACCCCCCACCCCAACTCCCTACCCAGAGGCAGAGAGGCCGCTGGCCCATGCAGTGTTTGTGTCTGCTAGGTGGGCCAACCAGCAGCCTCTCGCAGCCCACTCTCTCCTGCCTTGAGGACGTCTGGGTTCTGAGGAACTCCTGCACTGGTAAGAATTGCTGACTCCTTGCTGCCCTCTACTGCCTGCTGAATGGCTAGGCTACACAACCAGCAGTGGACAATATCAGAGCTGCTCAAGCGTCTGGCTTACTGCAATCTCCGTAGCAAAAACCTCTCATTTGAGTGTAGACTGAGCTTTGTGTTTGTAGAGTCACCCCTGTGTGTGAGCATTAATCCCATCATGCCTCTGCCATTATCCTGCACTCTTCACTGCTGCCTTCACCCAACCCTGTCTGACCCCAGCCTGCATTGTCTTGACTTGACTCGTTCCCTCATCGGCACTGAGGGCTGTGCCTAAATGGCCCCTTGCTCTTCGATCTCTCTGGCCTGCACTGGCAATACA
>JAILXH010186742.1:2828-15557 GCA_023558415.1 Piaractus mesopotamicus | reverse complement strand
GTGTGGTCTGCAGGTGGTGACGAAGGATCTGGTGTGCACAGAGGTGAGCGCAGTGTGTTACTATCGCATTGAGAACGTGTCTGTGTGTTACTCCTCCTTGGCCGGAGTCCCAGCCGTGCTCCAGGCTCTGGTGCAGGTGTCGGTTAGGGAGGTTCTGGCCCAACACACCTTCACTCACATACTGCAGAGCAGGAGCACAGTCGCCCAAGAGATCCAGGTATATTTGGTATTATCAGTAATAAGACATCACTATATCAACATGTATGTTTATTGTGCCATTTACAAGGAGTGTAACATATACAGAGCTCAAAAGTATAGACTTGTGACATGTATTATGGCAATGTTGCTTTACTGTTTTCAAAAGAACATAATTTCAGCAATATTATAACTCATAAATCAATACTTTTGGTCCAACTGCACAATAGCAAACCAGAAAAATTTTAATCTAAGCCACTCATTTTACTTTGTACTGAAATTGCAGAAGTGTTCTGCGTTCTAAAAGAGAAAATCTAACAGACCTGGCTGAGCATCAGTTGTGCAAATTCATGCACTGCACGCTTACAAGGCTTCATGCTGTCATCTAAAAGAAAAGAACATGCTACTAACAAAATACTGAGACTACACTAAAACTAAAACACTAAAAACTGACCTACATGCAGGAACTTTTACTTGCATTGCTTAAATTTTCAGTTAATTGCTGGGATCATGAGTTTCAGTCAGTAAACTGGGTTGTTATTGCTGGCTGTTATTATTTTTTTGATGGATATGAACGAATAAATGATAGCTTTAGCTGGGAAAGTAATAAACAAACAAGACATAAATTGTATACAGAGTGTCCAATTGAGCACTGTGCATGCTTTTTAGGTTGAACATGATTTTTGATTCTGAGGACAAAATTCAATTCAGTTACCAAATCATGTTTTAAAAATGTCAGAGCTCTCATTCCATACTACACAGATTTGTTTCGCTTATAAATAAAAGTCCTCAAATAGAACTTTTTCATTGCCTGTCGCACCACTCTTTAACAAAATAGCCCCTTATAAAGTTGTGTAATTTATAACTACACAGTTAATTATGTTACATGTTGTGTTGATTTTCTAAGTAAGTTAGCACTTCCTCTACAGAGAACAAACTTGCCTTTTTCTGCAAATGTTAGTGCAGTTTCTATTTATTTGATGAGTTTAACAAAGTTTAAAACAAAGTTTAAAAAATATAAATATATAAAAATAAAATGTGCCTTCACTTTTGCACAGGCCACATTTACTGCTTTTTCCCCAATATGTAAAATTAGCAAATAAACAGTAAAAGGTTAACATACTTCTGCACATTTTAACTTTTTACTTAAAAAATCAACAAAGTATTGTGTTATTCTCAATATTTTAAAATAATGTACATGCATTTTAATGTGATATTACAATTGCCAGGTAAATCCATGGAGCAAAGAGGTATAATTCAGATCTTTCTCTTTAAATGAATATAGGTTGTGCTGGATTCCATTGCTGGCAGGTGGGGAATTAAAGTGGAGAGAGCTGAGATGTAAGTCATTAATATATAACCAGATAAAAGGCACTTGGCAATAATGTATGACCATAAGAGCACGAGAGGCTCATTAATCCAGGCTCTGTACTACTGAGTGAGAGAGAGATGTGTTCTGTGCGTTGTCATGGTTTCAGAGAGGATGTGCGTCTCCCACCTGAGCTTCAGCAGAACTTTGCTGTTGAGGCCGAAGCCAAGAGACAAGCTCAAATCAGAGTAAGAACATTCTGTCAGAACTAAGCTTAAGTTTGCACTTTAGGGCCAATTTCTTAGAATCAGATTAGGCTTAAATCTGCACTAAAAAGGGTTCTCAATGCTGAATTACTGAAGCACTGCAATTTAGCTCAAGACTAGGCTTAATTTAGGTATTAGGTAGTCTATCTGTGTGATTTACTTCTGATTCTGCACAACTTATAAACTTGGCTATTAGTACTCTGGAGAAGTAATGATTAAAATGTGCACAGAAATACTGTAGATTGTTGGACATAGCAAAGCACAGCATTGTCAGTGAAGCAAGGTTTCATTAAATTAGTTATTTTGCAGTGTTGACTTCTGTTATTTGTTGATGTGAAACCAGCATTGTGTGAGTAATTATTCTTGACACAATAAAAGATGAACTAACCAAAATGGAAAAAAAATAATGGAATTTCTCTCTGGGATTCAAAAAAATATAATATGACTCATCGTGAAGTCATCACTTCAATTCAAACACAATTATAGAAAAAAAATATTACATTAGAATCAGCAGTAAAAGAGAATCAGTGCTTATTAGACTCCTGCATTACAATTAGAAAAAAGTCTTCATTTTTCAGTCTCCCAGATTTCAGACCAACTGGCCAAAGATCTACTTTAAAGCAAGCCTGTCCTCCATGCAGGACACGGTCATAAAAGTAATGTCAGTGTGCCTTAGGGAAATCAGCCCGAACTGACCCAGCCTCTTTTATTATTTCAGGTGATTGCAGCAGAAGGTGAGAAAGCAGCATGTGAGGCTCTGAAGGCCTCTATCGACTCTCTCTCGGACTCCCCTCTGGCCGTGCAACTGCGCCTGCTCCAGCTCCTCCACACCCTGCGCTCTGACCAGCCTGCTGTGGTGCTCAACCTGCCATCTGACCTCCTCAGCCAAACCCTTCAGCTGCCAGAAACAACCAGCTCCACCAATCAAAACCAGCCTACAGGTGGTAACTCCACAGAAACAGCTAAAGATTCCCCTATGATGTAAGGAGTGCCCCCCATGAAGGTTCCATTATGAATATCAAAATATGTAAATGAGAGGAAACAAAATCTATGTTTAGATTGTTTATACAGAATCTTATTTGGTGAAAAGTACTGTACTGTACTGAAAGCTGTGAGCTTTCTCTAAGTAACAACAATAGCTAC
The DNA here is from genome assembly GCA_023558415.1 of Piaractus mesopotamicus. NCBI lineage: Eukaryota > Metazoa > Chordata > Actinopteri > Characiformes > Serrasalmidae > Piaractus > Piaractus mesopotamicus. The sequence continues at coordinate 12,644 of JAILXH010186742.1, read as the reverse complement.
TTTCTGGAAACACTTATTTAGCAGAAGAATCTGCTAATATTAAAAACTTATATTTGAAACCATGTTTAGAGTTTCCTTTACTTCTTTCTTTGCATAAAAGCAAAAGCACTCAAGGTCATGTATTCAATAAAAACATCATATCTGTGATGATCTACCACACTTATGTTCTACTGCTTAAACATTAATCTTCATTTATATACAGTAATTAATGAAATGAGGAGAAATGTTTAATTTCCCATAGTGTTTGTGAGTGATTCTACATCAGTTTTAATGTGCAGCATTGTTTTTAACCAATTTAACTGTGCACACAAACACACTTTATCTAAGCTGCTTATCCTTTTGGGTCACAGCGGGTGCTGGAGCCTATCACAGTGGTCATTGGGCTTAAGGCAGAAAACGCCCTGGACAGCTTGGCAGTCCATCACAGGGCAGACAAACAGACACATACATTCACTCACACATTTGCACACAGGGGTAATGTAGCTTGTCCAACTGGCCTGACTGCATGTCTTTGCACAGTGGGAGGAAACCGACACAGACATGGGAAAAACATGAAAACTCCACGCAGAAAAGACCCTGACCACCCGGCTGGGGAATCGAACCCTGACCCTTCGTGCTGTGAGGCAACAGCGCTACCCACAAAAACACTTCTATATATACAACCCGAGGCATTAATCTACCTACAAATGATTCAAAAGACTTTTTTTGTTTTTGTTGTTTTTATTGTTATAAATATTATCCATCTACAAATTTCCCCCAGCCATGGAGCATCAGTAGGGCATGTGTTGCTTTAGCGTTTCTTGCTGCCTTTATTGGGCTTAGGGCTGGAAGCTGGCTTCTGGCTCACCTCTTTGGGTTCAGGAGTGACAGCCGTCTTAGCAACTGGCGTAACAGACTTCATGCTCGCTGAAAGAAAAAAAAAAAAGCTTACTGCAGGCACTAGTATGAGTACTGCTGCATTATAATATTTTACACTGATTTCCTACATAAAAAACATAAAACAAACAATGTGTTACTGTCAGAGCAAATCACAGTATCTCCAAAATGGTAACTTCACAGAAGGAAAAAATTCTTAAACATTTTATTCTAAGCAATTTTGGGCCATGTCTATTGGTCTGTCCCTCAGATTTTCATATAATGAAAAGGACAGCTCAAAATATGTACATCTACACAAAATGACTAAAAAGAAGACAGAAGAAGAAAGAAGAAAGTACAACTTTAAAGTTGTGAGAGTGTGATGGGAATACAAAAGTGATTATGATATGTTTGTTGGCATTTATTATGTGAATTGTAATTTGTTCTGCTCACCACTGCTCTCTGGACTGGGCCTTCGGGGAATCTGTCTCTCTAAGACCTGGATCTTCTCAAGAGCTGCCTGGAGGGCTTCCTCTGCGTTCAGAGCCCTCTCCTCAGCGCTGATGGCACGAGCCTCCACAGCTCTGACATCCCCCACCACACACACACACACTTAATGAACTGAACATAGAGGACTGCATCCTAGACAGTGATTAAAGGGCCTATATTCTATATTTTCTTGTAGTTTACTTCCACATATAACGAAACTATCCAAAATTCATTATAACACATCCATTTTCCAACCAGGCTGTTTTTGTTACTGTGGCTTTAAGACTGATTTATGTTAAGCTGTGCCCCAAATGGCACCCTGTGATCCTCCTCAAGTCCACCGTTTGGTAACATCAACAATGTACAGACACAAAAGGCAAGAGACCTAGAGTTCATGTGGCTTAAATGCGTTTGGGTCAGATTTGTGTAACATGCAGGGTGTGCACGTGTACGTGTATAAGATAATGTACAATGGCGCAATTCAGGTTACAAGCATAATGCAGTTCAGCAAGTTACATGAATAAACAAATGCATCTATAAACGCTAAAGTGCGTTATGCAGAATTACGTTTTTGGCCATTTTCATACATTTTCAAATGTATTTGGTAAATACAGTTCATGTATATTTATTTTCCATATGGGCTGAACGCCAAAATGAGAAATGGGACACCCTTCGGCCTCACAGTCCTCGCAGTCTAGACTGAAATGTATGGAATAAACTGTTAGGGGCTGGGCTTAAATGCTCATGGATATCAAACATCACAACCATAATAAATTCAAACTGAAACAAAGTTTACAGCAACTTGTATATCAACAAATGTAGTGGGTAACACCTCTGCCTTCTATGCTTTAGACTGGGGTTCAATCCCCTGCCTGGGCAAGCACCCTACACTATACCAATAAGAGTCCTTGGGCAAGACTCCTAACGCTACCTTCACCTACCTGTATAAAATGATTAAATTGTAAGTCGCTTTGGATAAGATCAAATATAAATAAATAAAAGCAGATGAAAAATATGGCTTTCCGTGATATTGGACCTTTAAGTCTATCCTTTTAATGGATTATCAACACTGGCTCTATATTCAGTTGAAAGCTACATCTGCATCTCAACACATCTTTAGGAGTTCATGTAGAAGCCAAGCACTCATGATACTTACAGTAACTCCTGCTGAAGAACTCCCACAGTAGCCAGTGCACTGAAAGCTTGCTGTGCGTTCTCAGTGCGCGGACGCCCTACGAGATCATTGGTCTGGATAGCGAAAGTCAAAATGTATTTATATTGATGTTCAGTTGATTAGATTTCACCATGAGACCATTAGGATGGGTAAATAATTGTGAATGCCTCCTACCCCAGTGAGCTCCACAGTCTCTTCTCCCAAAGTCTGCTCAATAATGTGGCCATCATGACCTATTAGCTTCAGGGTTGGACCTTCATCTGTGACCTCCTCTGTCTTCTCCTCCTCCCCCTATAGATACAATATATTCACCCCCATCAGCAAAATCAGCCTCCCGGACTGCAGGAGCAGGACTGCGTATTTTATGTGCTATGGATCAATAAGAGCCTCTCACAGATTTCATATGTTGTACATTCATGTGACACTGATGGCGATGGCTAGCTGGGGGTCAGATTTCTGTGTGCTCTGTGAAGGCCACAGGCTGCTGGCTGGAGACTAATATTTTTTCAGAGTAACTGTAAATATGTCACTGACCTGCTCATCAGGTTCTTCAGATGGATGAGGCCTACTATCAGCTTTCATGGCTTCCTGCGCCTCTTCCTCATGTTTTTCACCTTCTGCGGGCAGTTCTGGTTTGGTATGGTCACCCACCTGACAACACAGACAGGTCACATAATTCCAGTTACATTTACTCAATTATTTGACCTTCCAGAGCCCACATCATACATTTTTTTGTATTTTTTTCTTTATCCACTGAAGTCCACTTTTTAAATATGTTTGGTTTTATGTCCCGAAAACAGTCATAATTCATTTTTATATGACCATCTTTCAACCTCTCTTAGAACTAAACAGGCTGTTTTTGTTACTGTGCCTTTATGTCTGATATATTTAAATGACCTTTGTTCTGACTGGCTGCCCTGCATTGTGCTTGATTCAAAAAGCAGTCTGCTGTGAAACATTCCTTATAACTTCAGTGTGAGGAGGCGCTGCTTTAGGCTGCTGTAGGCTGAATAACAACACCCTCATCACCACTGCAGACTGTATGACAAAGTTGGTTGGTTCTCACTAGCAGCAACACGGGAAACACACTGGCTTATTTTAATTTATAAATCACTCTCGGGCCATAAGCCAGCTTAAATCTCATTTATGATCAGACCCGCTCTGGTGACTGGACCACCTATCACATACCTAGAGTTTTTATTGAACAGGGAAAATTTGCGTTTAGCTACAGAGCACCAGTGAACTGGAATTTGCTAGAAGTCTCTAAAACTCAGCTCGCTGGTGTCACTCAATCATTTTAAACTTTTAATCTCTAACCACCTTCAGACAGCCTGTAACTGTTTTAGTTGAGTTTAACTTTTCCTTTCTTCTTTTTACTTAATTATACAATTTTTTTTATTAATTTTTTCTTCATAATAATTTTATTTTACTTAATTTCATTTTATCTTAATTGTATTACTGTTTTTATTTATTTTCATTATGTTTTATAATCTTTTTACTTGACTCTTAAATTTTAGCTTGCTATTTATCCTTTTATATTGAAATCTTATTAATTGGTTTATTATCTTGGTTTTATTTTATATTTCTCCTTCTTAATGAAATATTATTGTTCTCTTAATTGTTTTGCTATTTATCTTCTCTGCTTTTTCTATTAATTTATGTAGTTTTGTTCATATTAGTTTAACCTGATTAAATTCCATTTTCATTTCATTTCATTTCAGTCCCTTTAATGTTGTAAATGCTCAGCTACACTGCAAATAAGGGTCACTCTCAGAGTATTTCTGAGCGAAAATAAAACTTAATTGATTGATTGATTGAATGAGCTGATATATGTACATGCACTGGTTTTTGTGGCATCACAAAAACAGTAAAATCAAAACAAGCCGTTTTTGCATGGGCTGTATTGACTGGGGAGTTTTGAAACATATTTACAAACTCTTTCATTTCAAAGAAGTGAGGAAAATCCTGTTTTACATGATGTGGGCCCTTTAAGTAACATTTTGATGGATTTGTACTTTATTAAGTATATAACACTTATGTATATTCAAGTATATTTGTAAGGAATGTAAGATACAGTACTCTGCAAAGTTTGCCATTGATTGATTTAGTTTCCAGTCAAAATTGCCAAGTGAAAAGAGCAGAAAATAGAGCAGAAAAGTTTCCATTCTTTTCAAGAGACTTGCTTTCAGTTTTTCAAAGAAATCTGCAGGGATATGTTTCCACTCCTGCAAAAGTTCAGTCTTAGAAGTTGGTTGTATTTTTTGCTTCTCACCATCCAAGTGATCCCAAACACATTAAATTTTCCTGAAGTCTAGACTCTGAGCTGGTCAGTCCATTTTTCTGAGAACACCAGCAACTTCTTTGTTTGATGTGTCTGTTTCCGTTTCTGCTTTCAGACTCATAGCGCTGAGCTCTCTTCTTGTGTAAGGATGGATAGAAACCCCTGGGGATGTTTTCAGCTTGATTGTTGAAGCAGCTTGATTTTCTCCTCTCTCTCAGAGACGAAAGCTTTAAGTGCTGTTTATCTGCCCAGTTTTGGAAACTGTTTTTCACTTATTTTCCTTGACGTTCCTCTTCCTAAGCAGATAATCTCGAATATATAGTCCTCTGACTTTTGCACAGTATTGTATTTTTTACTAAGCACCATTTTAAACCTTAACAATTAGTTCCTCAGTTCCATTTCAGTCCTTCAATTTTACTTTCAACTTTTTTTTTTTTTTTTAGTTTTTTTCTGGGTTTGATTTCATTCTGTTGTGTTGGTTCAGCTCCTGAACTCCTTTACTTTTACACACATCTTTTATTTTGGAGCATTACAATTTTATCTTAGACCAAAAGAATTCCAAAAGAGAAGAACAGAGCAGAACAAACTTCAGTTCCTATGTGAGTAGATGCTGGATTTACCTGCAGTTCTGCAGGGAACTCAGGCTAGACTACTTTCACTTCTACTTGAGTCATTATTTAACTAAAGAAACTATACTTTTGAATACTTTCCACACTCCTGCAAAAGCTGTAGTAGTGAAGAAGGCACTAAATGCACAATAAAATCTCTCTCAACTGGACTCATTTATCTTCTGAAGGTGGATTTCATACTGAGGTGAAACAGAAGTGAGGAACATGCTCACAAAGATTAACACAGGGCAGAAGAGATGAGATAAAGCTCACCAGAGAGTCCACACTGACCATTGTTGATGGGATGTCAGTGACAGACTGAGGCACAGCTTTCCCCTCCCGCTGCAGCTCCACGGGACATCCCGTTATATCAGACAGCAGGATCTGACACACCTCCACCCACTCAGCACATTCCCTCTGAACATCGCACACACACACAGGACAACACTTCATGACTTTTCTGAATGTTTACCAGTAGACGTAGCGACATGAGACGATGGTCCTGCTCTGCTAAAAATACGAGATGTTTCTTGCTTTTTACTTTTAACTTTAGTTGTGAGGACGGGAGAAGCTGCTACCTGAAGCTTGGAGAGCTGGTACAGTTCATTCTCTTTTTCATCCTGGCTCAGGCTCTTCTGGACCTGCTCCTCCACAATGGCCTGACAAGAGCTGCAGGTGATGAACAAACAAAGCTAGATCACTCTGGAGTTATTCTGAGGCCTTCAAAAGTATCTGGACCGTTGTGCCATACTTAAAAATTATGAGTTTCACTGAGTTAAAATGTCCATTTAATTTAAACAGACCATTCCAAGACTTCTGGCAAAGTATTCTTTTAAAAGGCAGAGGGTATTATTAGATTGTTTTTGTGCAGATTTCTGCAGTTTTGCATCCAAAATGCCTTCGTACACATCTGAGTTTAAGAAAAACAGCACTGTGCTGTTTGACTTTTCCACCTCTGTGCTTTACAGTACTCTTAGTGCAGTCTGGATGGAGTTCCTTTCCAGGGCCTGCATTCACAAAGCTTGTTAGAGTAGAAGGGCTGATCTAGGATCAGATTCCTCTCTTATTTATTACAATGTGACTAGCAGGAACAGAGTCTAGATCAACCTCCTAAGGACTGACTTAATGGGGTTAATTAGTGTGCAATGCCCAATCATCTTACTTTTCATTTAAAAACAAATTGTCAATGTCTCTCCGGACAATGAGGATTCAGGGTGACTCTCAGACGAGACAAGATGGTATCAGCTTGGCGAAGGCGTGGGTGTGATTGTGTTTTAATTGTTGTCACAATGTGACATTCCCTTACTTCACAGGGATTCTCTTAAAATAGTGTTGGTAAACGGCCTTCTCCATATTTTCTGGTTCTCCTTGATTGTCCAGTTTAAAACCGTAAGGGTTCCAGACAGCTGCAGTGATGCTGAAACCAACTTCATTTTGGCAGCGTTTATCTGGTCTTCAGACCAAACACCCCGATAAAAGGAGGTAGAGGCGCCAAGTTCCACAGGCAGCCAGGATGAGTGTAGGTTTAGGTTAGCATGGGCTTTGAGAACTGACAAAGATGAACACAATTTCATTATGTTCCATTAAATTAACAAAGGAGGTTTTAAACTGGTGGTAAATGAGTTTTTACCGTTAATGGGGTTTGTTTGGTAATTTGGTGAACCATCACTGGCCTACTCTCTTGTTTATTCTCTCCTGAATGTGTGGCTTCTTTGGGCAGATCTACTATACATTTTTGTCCTGTATTTTTCTGAGCTGTTTCTTATGTGTGACTATATGCAAGAGAACGCTGACCCTCCGGGGTTTTTTTGGATGCGCCACTCACAATTTAGTTGTAGGTCCGGCCATAAACACTCCTACTCTGAGAAGTGTCATGAATATGAGCTCTGGCTTTCTCCAAACAAACAATCAGAATCAAAGAATCAAACTAAGATTCATACAAAGAATCAGTGTGATGCCATACTATAAGTGTTTTGCTCTAGTGCTAATTTGAATTTGTTAAATATTTTACAAAGTAACCTAAATAACTTAGGGTTTACATGTGGATATATACTTAAAGTGCCCAAATACTTTTAGGGGCTACTGAAACACACATATTACCCCCAGAAAGACTGCTTCTTGCAATCTGAAGTATGACTTGAATTAGCATCTAAAAATGAAGATAAATCTGATATTCTAAAATTGCTTCAGTCAAAAGCTGAATTGAGCTGGTTATTGCCTCAAAGCTTCAAATCTATAAGAAAAGCACTCTGATGCTTTAGGTTAGACAGTCAGTACCCTGTGATGTATTTGGAGAAATAGTGCAGTTTCTGAGAGAGACTCTTGGCATCTTCCTCCAGCTTCTGAAGCGACAGGTCCTTTAAGATGCTCAATTCTGTGTTTGCCGGTAAAGACGTCTCCTGGTCATCAAGGCGATTGGGCACCATCTGCAGCAGCAAGTCCACCATCCAGCGGGTCAGCAGAATGTGCATGGAACTGACCTGTTTGTCACAAACAACATCAGCTTTCCTGAACCTGACCAGAAAACAGTTCATACTCAACATACTTAAACATGAAAGTGCTATACCTCTTCACACAGCGTCATGTTTTCATAGTCGAAAAAGTTGTTTTGAGACAAGATGAACTCCCTTAGTGTGCTGAAGACATCATCGATTTCAATCCTGCCACAGAGGCAAATAGTTCAGAGACAAATCAATTATGCAGCCTGCACCGAATGGCCCCTACAACTCTTACCTGATGTGCAGCTTCTGTTTTATCTTCTCACTCTCTGGCTGGGTGCTGTCAACATTCAGCAGGGCCTCCTCAGACAACTTCACCCAGCTCCCCAAGGCCTTCTCCAGCTTTGACCAATCAGAGTGAGGCAAAACTTCAGGGCGACTAATAAAGGACTTCAGTTTGTTGGCCCAGAAATCCATTCCACCACACAGAGACATCAGCTGTTGATGAATGCCTGCAGTAGAAGAGGGCTGTATGACACGTGTACCGCATATGTATATGGTTAATGCAAAGTACAGTAAGTACACAGAAGTCAGTACTGTTCATTCAGTTCATGTGTGTTTAATTATATCTGTAAACTTTGTTAAAATTTCATACAATTGAAAAAATATATCAAAAACAAATAAATGTGTTTTAAATATATATTTAACAAATATATTTTTTGGCCATTTTCATATATTGCAAAAATATATTTAATAAATACATTTGAAATATTTTAGTTTTTTTTTTTTGCATATGGGCAAACTGCACAGTGATCACCCATTTCTGGATCAGATGTTTTAGAACTATGCCGGCGACAGCAAGATGTCTGCCAACTCTCACCGCTCTCTCCATTGATACGTGTGCCCAGCTGCTTGTGGAGCTCAGTGACAGCACCGCTCAGCTCCCTCATGGCCGCCTGACCCTGAGGTGGCTCTCCATCTGGGGCTGGATGTCTCCTGAACAGCTGCAAACACACCTCTATCCATTCTTCCTGCAGCTGAGTAAGTGTGTTGAGAGTCTCCTGACCAGAGAGAAGGTCTTCTCCTCCATACCGTTCACACTCCATGGTTAACACCTACCGCGGAAATGACAGTCATAGTGTGAAAGCGTTCTGAAAACAACGCGACTTTAAGAATCAATTAATCAAAATGATACATTTCTAACCGTTGACCATTGCTTCAAGTCTCTGAACAGCTCCTCCTCTGAAGTCTTTTCAAATTTCACATCTGAGCTTCTACATAAAAGTAAAATAAAATGAATTATATCACAAATAAACCAAACAAAAACATTGTAACATGCCTCTTCTACTTTACCTGTTGTTAGCCTCACAGAACTTGTGCCACTTGACAATGTCATTCTGGATGGACCTCATATTTTCGCACTGCTTTCGCTCAGTTTCTCCCAGCTTTTCCATAAAGCTGGTCAAATTCTCTTTCCACTGCTCGGTCAGCTGCATGACGTGGTTCAGGTCCTCAGAGTCCTAGAAAGCAGAGGAATGCAAGGAAACCTTCCTCGGTTTCTCTGTCATTCCTAACAGAGAACAAATGTCTTTGGAAGAAGTCCAATGTAAAGAACTGTATGAGAAGTGTTTGTACCTTTGTGGTCAGAAAGACAGTGAAGTGCTCTGCCGTTTTGCTCCATGTCTGCTCACTAACATGAAGCCTGCTGACCAGCTGCAGGTTGTTTAACTTAATAACCTGGAAGTGAGCTGTGATTTAGACTCAGGTCTTAAAACACAGAAAATGATCTCTTAAAAACAATACAGCTTTGGAAGCTGACTACACAGCACACAATTAACAATTAATGCAAGATTCAGATCATTGTCTGTGATTATTATGCAGTGGTAGGTATAGAGCAGAGGGTAACTCCTTAGGCAAGACTCCTAACGAGAAAGCTTTTTCTCTGTGTCACGCACATGGCGGCTGCGCAAT
>JAILXH010186723.1:13601-25136 GCA_023558415.1 Piaractus mesopotamicus | reverse complement strand
GAGAGAGAGAGAGAGAGAGAGAGAGAGAGAGGATACCTGTGCTCTCCGGAGGCTGAAACTCTCTGAGCTCTTTCTCAGCAGTTGGTGTGAATCTGACACTCAGCTTGGCCACTGGCGGATTTCTAATCCAGGCGGCAATGCTGTTGTAGGAATCTGCTCCGTAACACAGCCTGAACACAGAGGTGGGAGATCTTTCTATCACAATATTTTCCACCATCTATAGATTATGTCCTGTTGTATTGACTACTTTTATTAAATACGTTATTTGACTGTTTGATTGTATTTTGATTTTTTTATTTTGTTTGACTTGTTGTGACTAGCTATATTTGAGCTAGCTATATTTGGGCTAGTCACAGCAAGTCAAACAAAATAAAAAAATCAAAATACAATCATCTATAGGTAGCTGGGCTGATTTGAGCTGCTGGTTTGAGAAACTTGTCAACCACAGGTCAAAATGTCCCTTTTTGGGTAAACAGGAGATTCCTTAGTCAACTTTGGGACATGCAATAAGGTTACTGGCTTAGGCACCATGGTCCGGTAGATGAAGAACTGGCATAACAGGGGTTAATTCTGGGGGCACATGCAGTCAAGCCGTAGCTCGGATCAAGATGAATGGCAAGAGTAAGGCCGTATAATAGATCGACATAGTTCTTTGGATTACAAAGAGAACACTTAGGACTTTCTGAGCAAAGCGTGAGTTATGTGCTGGTCTTTTGAAGCTTTATTCATTTTATCCTTTGCTTTTATTTTGAATCTGTTTATCCCTTTTAAACATTTGACTAAAGATTTATTTGAGATATTTATTATTTCTTTTCAGATTTATAAAAACTGTTTTTATCCAGATAAATCTGGCAAAGGCTTCTTTGGACTGCTTTGATTTATTTTTTGGACAGTAAAGATTCTTACACAGGAGTTCAGTTGTGCACACACAACTTGCATAATCTCCAGAGAAAAGCGCTGCGAATAGAACAGGACATATATAAAGAATTACAAGAAATAGAGACTAAAATTTTGAAAAACTAAAAAAAAACCATTAATGGTAAAGAAAAAAGAACTAGTCAGAAAAGTTTTTTTTTAAATTAATGTCTAAGGAGAAACATGTTTGGCACTATGCACCTGGAATTATACTGTTGGGCCATGATTGCTTGAGTGCACCATTCCGCCCGCCTGGTACACCTCTCAGACCTACCTTGAAGTGCTTTCTCTCTCAGGTTCAGGTTCGGTGGGCCTCCTATCAGCCAAAGTCTCAACACACAGCTCCCCCTGCTGGAGGTACTCTTTCACCTCCGCTAGCACTTTGCTAAAGGCACTGTCAGAATGCTCTGACAGACCGCCCGAAGCAGAAAACTTCATTTTTGGGTCAAGCTCTGATGATGAATCCCCCAAGCACTGCAGCCCCTCAGGCTCTGCTTCTGTTTCTGAGTCCACAGTGTCTTCTGTCTGCTCATACTGCACATTCATGTTTGTTTGTGTTGATGGAGAGTCATAGTCTGGGATGTAAGGTTTAATATCCAGCACCGGAGTCCCAGCGATCAGGTCCACCCCGGACAGTTGCAGGGTGTCACCTGTAACACAGCAGAACGCATGTTAGTTAAATTTACTTAGAAGAATGTATCCAGTTTCCCCTTTACTCCAAAATGTAGCAACTCGGCCAAGACATCTGACGTTTGGTTCTTTAATTTTAAATTGGAGCCATAAGGCTAATATGGTATTTTCATTACTTAAAACTACAGGTTTATTACAGTTAAATAGTCAGTATATCCAGGACAGTTTCCATTTGTGCCTGAGGGGGGCAACAAAGGGCCTTAAGGCCTTTTCATAACAAGTCCAAGTTTTACAGCTGCACGCAAAGTTTTAAAGTTTATCATAGATCAGTCTTGCACAAAGACTACTTTTTGATTATTACAAACAAAACAAATTAATATAAGTGAGCATTATAAGCTAGAGGAGTTTGCTAAAAGGAAAACATGACGTGGAAAAGGCTTTGTGATAGGACAAAGAAAAACCAGTCACGCCGCATATACCAGCAATGCATACTCAAAAACACGAGGAAATAGCAGCTGTAGTGATTTCATAAAAAGAAGCTGTTCTGCCACATTTTGGATGGTGAGCCTGAGAGAGACTCCATTTTACACAATAGAACTATTCAGGAAAACACAGCCACAGGGGATTAGTACAGTACAGTCTGTAATTAATCAGACAGTGACACACTTTCACTGTTTTGGCTCTGAACTCTGACACATTAGATTTGAGATGTAACAATAATGTGCAGAATGTTCATTTTTAGGAGCATTTACATCTATACTGGGTGAACCACACTGGAATCACAGTTCCTTAAACAGCCCATATACTACATTGGTCTTGCATTTTATTTTTCCTTGTTTGTGTGGGTTTATTTACCAATTCATTTTTACATGACCATCCCTTAGAATTAAACTGTCTGTTTTTGTTGCTGTGCATTTAAGACTAATAAATGTAAATAAGCTCTGTTCTGATTGGTTGCCCTGTTTTGTGGCTCATTTAAAAATGATGTACCCAGGCCAAACGTGTGAATTAGCGCATATCCTACATTTTTCTTTTTTTTTTCTTTTTCTTTTTTTCATTTAATTATTTGTATTTTAACATTAACTGCTAGATACTGAAAGCAGAGGGGTGACCACAGGTTGTTTGGGCTTACCCAGTTTGATCACTGGCCTACTCAATCAAATGGGGGAAAATATTTATTCATTTTTAAGATAATGAAATAGTCAAAATCAGTATGCATAATTCCATCCTCCAATCACTGCTTAACAACCGTTGCCTCAAGTCATGTCCATATAGTGTGAGGACACTAAGGTCATCTGTGGTTTCTGAAGGGTTTTTTGAGATACAATTGTGGTAACAGTGACAAGACTACATAATGAGCTTTTAGCTGACCTCTGAGCAACTGCAGTTTGGCCACAGACTTAACTAGACACTCTGTTTACCTCTGCACAAAGCGACTTTGTGACTTCTTCAGATATACCTGATGCAGCACACAGACTATAGGCTAACATATAACATAGCTATGATGTAAATGTGAACGTTTCTGAGAGTAATTAACAGACTATGCTTGTAAAACACAAATCCCATAATTTGTTTTTGGAACACTCGTAACATTGCTAGTTCAGTCAGCATGCTTTGGCATGTCTAGTTCCAGTAGCTGCTCACTTCAGGCCAACGTGACAAGCTACCATATTAGCGATCGAACAAGAAAATAATGGTAGTTCAAAGTTACCAATACTACAATGAGCATGAGAAAGTTCATAATTACCTTATTATGCTGATGCCATGCTATCATTCAACTACATATCTATTAAATGCAACTGAACTTGAGTGTGAAAGATTCTATTAAGTCTAATCCTCACCCTAACCCTAACCCTAACTTCAAACCTAAACCTACTCCTAAACTTTGCCCTAATGGTGTTGATAATCAACTAGAAACCAAACCAGAAAGTTTGTTAATAAATTATGTATCTGTAGATCATCTATAAGGGACAATCAAAGTAAAGTGTGACCCATATTTTTAATGTATGCTTTTGCAGTAATCAGTGAGGACCAATAAGCAAGAGAGAAAAAGAGACAAGCAGAGAGACAGAGCGAGGTCAATGAAATAAAATCACCTGATTTGGTATAAGCTTCAACATGCATTTTCAGCCGTATTTTCAGAAAATGTCTTTCAGGCTTTAGTGTACGATGGTTAAGTTTAGGTTTTTAAGTTTGCTGCACTGTTTGTCCTCATCTTTGTACATCACAGTTGTCTTGTTTAATACTGAGTATCTCATCTTCATTGGGCACAAGTTGTACCTGTGGTGAGCAAATGCATGCTTTATAGTGAAGGGAAGTCTTGGTTGGGTTTATATGAATTCAGCATTCTGGTTCGTGTCAGTTGACAGTCTTGTTAGTTTTTTGTATCATGGTGGAAGCATCGGAAAAGGTATAACAGTGACTTCACTGCTGCCAGCAATAGGCTAAAGACTGATGTTGTGACACTGTGGTACATAGCGCGTTTGGCCTACCCACTTTTCCACAGGCCTACCCGAAAATTTATTTCTGCCTACGCCAATGGCTGAAATAACAAGACTGAATTGTTGTAGGCTGAATGGCAGTCATATAGAAATGCATTCATGGTTGTGACATCTAAGCCATGATGACTTCCAAAGAGCTGTTTTTTGTATCTTAGTTTAGCTTAATTTTTATGGACTGAGGAATAAAAGGTATGTTTTGAAACTTCAACAATGTTTACACAGTACATCAAACTAACAATTTTTTTTGAAAGTCAGTTTTCCATTATATGACTCTTTTATAATAAACTCCCATGGGGAAGAAAGGGGCCCTGACCTGCGATGCTCTCCAGCTTGGCAAGAGAGAGGCCGATGGCATTGGGTCGATGGGGGCTGCGGGTGGAGTACACTCCCACCTTTTGACCGTTCAGCCGAGGAGGCTTCACCTTGGCTTTGTAGCTCACGTGGCCGTTCTTATGGAAGAGGAAAATGAGCCTGAGAAGAAAAAAGAGTAACAAATATACATCATTAGCACACTGGCCTTTGTATCTATGCTAGACCACACAAATGTACACCGACAGGCCACTTCATTAAGTACACCACCTCGCATCTGCACTAATTATCCATTTTATCAGCTCCACTTACCATATAACCATTTGTAGTTATACAATTACAGACTGTGGTCCATCTGTTTCTCAGCATAAGTCGTTAGCCCCCTTTCACCCCCCGTTCTTCAGACACAGCAGTGCTGCTGGAGTTTTTAAACACCGTGTCTGCCTACTGTCAACTCAATTAGACACTCCTACCTCGTTGGCCCATCTTCTATCTGTAAAGTCAGAGAAGATAGCTCATCTGTTGCTGCACAGTTTGTGTTAGTCATTCTCTTGTCCTTCATCTGTGGTCATAGGACACTGCCTACAGGACACAATCGGCTAGATGTATTTGATTGGTAGACTATTCTCGGTCCAGCAGTGACACTGAGGTGTTAAAAAACTCCAGCAGCACTTCTGTGTCTGATCCACTCAGACCAGCGCAACACACACTAACACACCACCACCACGTCAGAAAATAGATGGACTACAGTCTCTAACTGTAGAACTACAAAGTGCACCTGTATGTAAATGGACCTGATAAAATGGACAATGAGTCAAGATACAAACAGCCTTGCTTACATGGTTTCTGAGATTGTTTGGCATAGTGTTATCTATAAAAATGGACAAAAGTACAGGCCTAAAGATGGCCACTGCCACTGCCACTGCCACTGAAGCAGAGTACTGTTTGAACTTTGAGCCATGTTGACAGATAACGGCATGTCACACTGTGTCAGAAACCATATAATCAAGTCTGTTTGAGATTAATTAACAAGTCGATACAGTCTGGGATGAACGTGAGATGATTTAGACGTGTAGTTTAGCACAATGCTAAATGGTGGGGTATAAGCTACATTACTTTTTAGCCTCATAGCTCCAGTGCAAAAATTAAAAAAACTAATTTCAACCACCAAACATGTTTTGGCTGATTGACTACAGTTGGGGTAAGGGGGAAAACTGGATAAATATGTCGCTTTAATAGTCATGGTATGATACACACCAGACGTGGGAGTAGTGTTCCAGGCCAGCCAGGGCGTGGTCAGGGTTATTGAAGACTGACGGCTGGATCTGCAGACTGGCACGGGATGACATGCAGACCGCAGGCTGTCGGGGGGTTCCGTTCTTCTTGGAAAAGCATGAACTGATGTAACCAATGGGGACAGTCTGAATATGACCTGAGATGGAAAAAAAGATGCTATGAGTAAAAGTTATCAACTTTGGAACTTTACAGTGCAAGTTATGACCCGTTCAAGGGCAGGACCTCAGACAGTGGGTTAGGGGTGCCAGGTTTTAACAATGACCCCTGAAACAGAGGTATAAATCTATGACCTCAGAAAGATAACATTTGATTACGATTCTTAAGGGAATGATTCAGTTCATTGTGAAATCTCAAATTTCACCATTATTCAATTATTTTAGTACAATGTTTTAAAAAATAAATGTAAGTAAGAAATAAATGTACCAGGAGGAACTATTTACAAAGTAGTGAAATAAACACCATAAACCAATATACAACATACTATAATTTTTTCTTAGGGTCTATATACCACTACCAGAATATAGAAAACAGATGTATGAAAACAGCCAAGAATGTTATTTTGGCCAAAAAATAAGCACAAAACTAAAGCAGTTGAATCGCAACTTTAGATAAATTAAATTTTTACTCATATTACATACTAATTTACACTATATGTACAAAAGTGTGTAGACACCTGCTCATCCAGCATTTCTTCTGACATTAAGGGTATTAATAGGGAGTTTGTCCCCCTTTGCTGCAGTAACAACCTCTGCTCTTCTGTGAAGGCTTTATACTAGATGTTGGAACATGTGCTGTGAGGATCTGATTGCATTCAGCCACAAGAGCATTAGTGAGATACTATGGTCAGTACAGACATTACATGATTCTTTATATCACAAATGCAAGTCATCCCAAAGATACTGAATGGAGCTCTATCACTCCAGAGAACACAGTTTAACTGCTTCAAAGCCCAAAGCTAGGGGGGCTTTATACACCTCTAGCCAACGCTTGGCACTGGGCATGGTGACTTTAGGCTTTTCTGCACCACATTCTATTGGTCAATGGTTTCTGATGGAGATTATACAAGTTGTGTGTGCACATAGCCAATGTATTATAATGGATTATAATGCATTATTACACCCCTAGATGTCCCTGTTCCTGCTCCTCACCTTTCTCTAATGAGAACTCTGCCCCTTGTTGTAGATCCTTTTCTGCTGTCTTCTTCACCTTATGTTTCCCCTGCCTCCAGGCATCCAGCTCAGACTGCAGGGAGGCCATGTGCTTTCTGTGGGCCCGAACAGCACTCTCTAAATGCTGCCTGTGGAAACACAACATAGGCCAGCTGCTGCAGGGAAGACCATGGGGCAATTCTAGTCTGTGTATTATAAAGATGATATAGTTGGTTTATATTATTTTCCCCACCCGCTGGTGCAAACTGGTATATTAAATCAGAAGACGTTTTAGAGAATCTTGATTGTGGAGATCTACCACCCTGGAGGTTGCAGATCTAGCTCGAATACTGGGCTTGTTTGAGATGAACTGTGCCCTGGCAGCAAGCAAGAGATGCCAGTTACAGTTGGGAAGAGAGCTGTCAAGCTGTACAGTTTTACCCGCAGCTTCTCCATGTTAGCCGGGAGCGCTTATTGCGTTACATTTCTTTAAGGATTTAGAAATTTAGCTTAAAGAAATGTAATAATAAATAATAATCACAAACATTACACATTTAAATGGATCAGCTGCATTAGATTAGGGATAAGGCTAAACTCTACAGGGTGTTAGATCTCCAGAACCGGGATTGGGCACTCCTGTTTCAGAGGCTGGCAAGTTATTACGTTTTGATAGAAGATTACAGGAAACAAGAATGTTGTCTTTTAAATGACATTGCTGTTGTCAGAACAAAACCTTGTATCTCAATTTTTTTTTTCTCGTTTTTCAGTTTTTGGCATAATTTGAAAATGCCTGTTGGCCTTTACATTGTGTGTAAATTTCATGATGACTGGGCCAAATGAAGTAGCCCAAAATTACTCAGATTATACTGACTTGCATTAAAAGTAAAGTTTTTTTTTTTCTTCTCCTGTAAAGTTACCATTTTGGAGATTGGTAATAAGGTTTTGTTCCGACAGCAGCGATATGATGAATTGCGCTTAATATAACCAGAGACTAAGGACGTAAAAAAGGCCAGATTTGACTCCAGGTTTTCACTCCAGAGTTTAAAGATATATTTAAAAAAAATAAAATTACATTTTGTAATTTGTAACTGATGTTCTTGTGTAGTAATAACAGCACTGTTGCAGAGTATTAAATGCTGTGTACACTTACTGTCTTAAACCAATCAGCCACTTTCTTAGACGTACCTACCATACCGATGTTCAGTTAAAAACTTTTGCTGCATTTGAGTACTTGTCTGAAGGTTGTACATATCAATTGCTTAACTAGTAAGTACGACTTTACTCCATCAGGTGCTTGTTGAAAGATATGCCCATCACACGGGAAAGAAAGCAAGGAGGTCTGGAGAAAACGTATACTGCTTTTTCTTTGCTATAGCGAATGCTACATGCATCAGATATAGTTTTTTCCCCATCCACCATCAAATTTATCATTTTTTCACTGGCGCAAGAGATGAAAGGTTAAACATCTCATGATCTCGTGCATCATCTAGAATCCCCAGATTCCCCATTTAAATACGTAAATACTACTTTGTTGATTGTTTAATTTACAATTTCCAAGTAGGAAAATCTTCTAACACCACTCAAACGCAGTTTCCCAGCTTCGGACACCACTCAAACACATGCTGTCTCTTTTTTCACATGCAATTTGTGTCAGTCATCTTGTACCCCAGTGGATTTCAACTCCAGTCCTGAGGATTCACTGACCCGCACAAAGCTTCATAATTACCTGATGAGCTGGATCAAGTGTTGGGGCAGGGAATAGTCGAAACTGTGCAGGTTTGAAAACCACTGCTCTACCTTCAGGTCCTTTGTGTGTTTCAACTTTATCACATCCACTTTTAATTAACTGGGCTGGGTTTCCCAAAAGCATCTTAGCACAAGGAAGGTTGTTAAATGGTGGAGCGATCATCATAATGAACACCATCTCTACCAGTTAAGATAAACATAGAGTGAAATTCCACCAGTTTTTAAAAAACTGCTGCATAATTCAGTCGTTGAGATGTAAACAAAGTCGCTGAGAATGGTTTAATGTAAAATGCTTCGTTCTGGAGAAACTTACATCAACTCAGATTCCTTTACAATGACGGTAATAGGAACCAGGGGTGTCTACAATACAAATACAGCCTTTGTATTTACTTATTGATTTGTTTTTAACCACAACAACCCACTCTCAGCCTACACAACAGCACCACTGTTACCACTGCTACACAGAATACCAAGGCAACGACCATGTCAGTGTCACTGCTGTGCTGAGAATAGGCCACCACTCAATAAATGTCCAGTCAACAGCGGCCACGCCATCAGAAACTTAACATTAATGGACTGGTTAGAGGAGTGAGCTGATAAATTATACTGCAGCAGACGGGCTACAGTCTGTAACTGCAGACCTATATAGTATACAAGGTAGGTATTTCTGATAAAAATGGCCAGTAAATGTTAGTATTTCATGTGGTGTTTCGGTTATTTTGTCCCCCGCTCTGGGCGTATCTGTGTGTGAATGTAGCTACATTCCCTACCTGAGGTTCTTTATCTCTTTCCTCATCACTGTAACCTGCTGGCTGAGTTTGCGGATCTGCTCGTTACAGCTGCACGGAGCCATCAGAGGGCTTTAACGAGCAGAGATGTAACTGTGAGCTTTTAAAAGTGAAGTATTTTAAATATAAAGTGTTGGAGACTAAACTGAAACCTGGAATCCTCACTGTGTCCTCTTCACTGCGCATGCGCAGCGCGGCCACGTGCTGATGGACTCGAATTTGTTGGACAACCAAAAAGTTGCACATGGTGATTTGGACTTACAGTTCCACTATGGTGCACATTTTACAATTTTTACTGCTTAATACGCCTGATTCAACTAAACCGGTTCACTAACAAACCCTTCACGAGGTTAAAATTAGGATGATAGGACGTGAAAACTGTAAGATGTCAATATTTTCAGTGTTAATATAGTAAAACACCGATAAAGATGACATGACGTTCTTTTTTTTTATTTTTTTATTCCATATCCACTAACATTAGTACATAACATAGCATAACGTTAATATGTTTAAAAAATGACTTGTATATGATGTAGAACATACCCTCAATGATGTGGGCACCTTTATAATATATACATATACATACACATTGAAAGTTTCTTAACGCTTTAAGTCTAAATTTCTAAATGGAGTATAAAGTTCTTTTAATCACACAAAACTTTGATTAAAAGACTGGTATATTTTCAGAAGAATCTTTATTAACTAGCTCAGCATGTATATAAGTATACAGTAAAAGGAGATATGATGGAATGGTGGAAAGGTTCATTCAGGTTCCTGTGACAAATTCATAATATTTGCAACAATTACAACTTAATTGAAAAAAGACACCTTAAAACTCACGTCTGAGTTAAAAGTCATAGTTGTCAAATAGTTGACCCGCTTTGTTAATGATAATCCTGGTAAAAACTGATTTGAAATGGAAATGTCAGATAATGTAAACGGTTATACCATTCATTTCCATTCATTCAAACAGTCACTGTACAACTGTTTTTAAGGCATATAATCCAGCACATGTTTTTTAAATCAATTTCAATCAACATTTTTTGACCATCCTTATTTGTCACTGACCCATATACAGTCACAGTCTAAAATCTGAGCACACCGACTCATCGAAGAGTGTTTTTTTTATTTTGGCTATTCTCCGGTAGTAGTGAAAAAATCAAAACAATGTAATAACACATGCAGAATTATGCAGGGAACGAAAAAACAATGTTAAACAAAGCTAAACTATCTTCTGTTGTAGTTTTTTTCTGTAGCTTCACTTTGCCTTGATGCAGCTTTACACTGTCTTGACTTTGTCTTGAGCAGCTTCATGAGGAGCAAGGTGGGGTGTTTTGAAGAACATCAACATATGCTGAGGCCCTGTACAGGACTGTTCTGTGCTGTACTGGAGCTGAAACAAAATATTTTCCTGCTCTAACAACCCAAATTTACCTTTGGATTTGGAAATGAGCAGATGAATAAAGCAGGTTAGAACTAATGTGTGCAAAGTAATTGGGTTTGGGAACTTTTTTTTTTTTTTTTTTTAAGATCTTGATTTTCTAATTACAATTAAGTTAACACATCATCTACAGCACTCTAAAAAGTGATGTGTTAAATAACAACACACTAACTTGTGTTCCCCATTTTAACACTTTTTGTGTCATAATGATTTCTGATTTAACACATTCTGTGCTTAAAGTAATCCAAAATGTGTTATCCATAACAAGTTATAGAAATATTTCAGCACATTTTGTGTTAAAAGTAACGCAAAACGTGTCGTCTCCAACTGAACACACTGATGTGTCTAGTTAGAGACAGAGTGTGTTATTTTTTAACAAATCTCTTTTAAGAGTGAGGGAACAATTACAACTTGAATGTAGTATTTCTTCTGCTAATTTAATGCACATTTTCTATTTATTTACTGAATTTTACATTTTGGGAACAAGTGAAACATAGAAAGTGACGTGGGAATTTTTTTTCATATTATTGCTGTCAGAACAAAACATCTCTAAAATGGTAACCTTACAGGAAAAGGACTAAAACATTCTTAACTTTTAATGTAGGTTAATGTAACAAGATTTTGCTCCAAATAATTTTGGACCAGTAAGGACAGCTGGTCTTGGCAAATTATATAAAAAATGACGTTTTTCTTTTTTTACGGTGAGAAGCCTGTTCCTTATTTCAATGTTCTGTTGAACACTATGGGCCAAATCTCATTCA
>JAILXH010186614.1:0-16590 GCA_023558415.1 Piaractus mesopotamicus | reverse complement strand
GTTCCGAAATTTGTCCACCTGCTTGTAAAATCTGAGAGGATGGAAGAAGATTCTCCGGCCGATTCTGTGTTTTTTTAAATCTGTTTTGCCGTTTACTTGTGTTGCCACACGGCCTGCTGTCGGATATGACGTGTGTGTCAAACAGCGACCTCTAGAGCCGAGTTCAAATATTACAGACACAAGAGTGAAATGACTTCTGAGAAATTAGTATAATAATAATAATAATAATAATCATAAAAAATAAGGATAATAAAACGGTAGTGAAAATAGTAATTGTACCTCTTTCCTGTACTGAAAGGGGAACTCCACCCATTTTTCAAAGTTTCTGCATAATTAAATGGTTACGAGGTAAACAATGTCATTCAGAGTGGTTCGATATGAGCTGATGTGAGCTGATGTTTTAGAGAAACTCATCGAGTCAGAGTTGTTCCCAGTAGTGGTGATAGGAACCAGACATCCACCTTTAAAAGCTCCTTCAAAGAAAGTTATCACGTGAAACTGTTACAAATACACTGCCCACTGCCCGAGATATTCTTTTATTATGCTTTTGAGATAAGATTTAGGCCTAAAAATGCA
Organism: Piaractus mesopotamicus; assembly: GCA_023558415.1. Lineage (NCBI taxonomy): Eukaryota > Metazoa > Chordata > Actinopteri > Characiformes > Serrasalmidae > Piaractus > Piaractus mesopotamicus. The sequence goes on along the minus strand of JAILXH010186614.1, from coordinate 16,014 downwards.
TTTTTAAAAATCTGTTCATGGTGTAGGGGGGCATCCCTGCTGAAAAAGGTTTTGCTTTCTAATGGGAATTGGCTTAATGGTTTCCAACAGAGACTACTATGGTTTCCAACAGAGACCACTAGTTTCTTGTAGAACACCTTTAAATCCCATTAGGAAACCATTAAATGCATTTAGAATCATCCATTAGTCACCTGTTAAACCATTAGGATCCTTTACATCGTGATATCAACCCATTCAAAAAAGCCAAAACACATTACAAAACCATCAGGATTTTTTTTCAGCAGGGATACAGGGCTTGTGAGGCAAAATAGTCCCCGAAGAAAATATATTTTTTCAGATTTTCCACTATTTTACATTATCAACATCACACATAAAAAACTCAGAAAACACACATAGGTTCACTGGTGGTTTTGGGTAGTAAATAAAATGGCTATATTTTTGCTGGAGACATTGCAACCACCACTGTAAAGAAATCTCAGTCTCTACAATCAACTATTTCACACTAATCCACTCTGAATGACTCTGTGTACATCTCAAGATCAAATTAGGCAGAAATTTTGAAAATTTTACCCTTTAAGTATTAATTTCGAAAATTTATATACAAACCTCATTTAAGATTAAGATTCAAGTACGCAGCCAATGAACTGAAAATATGTCAGTGGATTATCCAACAGATTAAAAACAACGTTCCTCGTTGAGCATTTGCAAGGACTTTGGGTATTTCACTCTTTACAGTGCATAATCTCTTCAGATTCAGGGAATCCAGAGAAATCTCTGTGCGTAAAGAACAAGGCCGAAGACCACAACCGAATGCCTGTGATCTTTGACCTCTTACACAGCACTGCATTAAAAACTGGCATGTTTCTGTGATGGATATCACCTCATGGGCTTAGGAAAACTTTGGCAAACTGTTATCAGTAAACGCCGTCTGACACTGCTTCCACAAACGTGAGCTAAGACTGTACTATACACAGTGGCAGTCATACATCAACAATATCCAGAAATGCTGCCCATTTCTCTGGGCTCCAACTCATGTGAAATGAACTGATGCACAGTGGAAACATGTACTGTGGTCTAAAGAGTCAACATTTCAGACTGTTTAGGGAAATAATGGACCTTGTGTTCTCTGGGCCAAAGAAGAAAAGGACCATCTAAGCTGTGTCCCAGTTCAGGGGCTGCATCCTTCGAAGGTTGTGTAGACCTGTGAAAGCTGAACTGAAATAAGACAGTCTACTTCTATGGCGGATTTCCTGTTTGCGTCACAGCACCGCTGTTCCCGCCCTTACCGGTGTGTCACGAAACGCTGCTCTTGTCAAGTTATTTTAAAGTTCTTTAAAGACGGAGTCAGAAACCTTGATTTTAAAGTTCTCTTCTCTCTGTCTGCTGTTTGTTCCCCAAAATGAAACGAAACGTTAGCACAAGTTTTGCTTCAGACCACATTGGTTTTTTTAAACATTTGTATTGTTAGCTATTCGACTCAATTTAAACCCAATACTTACATCTAACCTCTTCAACTCCTTGAGACCACCGGTGGTTCCAAAACACACTTCGTCATATTCTTCATAACTTTCATATTTCATAAGCTACATTCAAAAAGTGGGTGTCATATGAGAGCTGTAACTGTCTTCTTTCCAGTCAAATAGATGGGTAATAATAAAAGAAGCTGAACTTACAAGTTTTTTTTCTACTGAAAGTTGACCCATTTTTCCACAAATCTGGGCTATAAATTATAAACAGATTCTCTTCAGTGATCTGCTCTGTAAAAATTATTTTTATAAAATAATACAAAGAGCGTCAAAGAATTTTGGCTTTCAGCAGTAAATTGTAAGCATATAGCAATATGTGTGATCATAAAACGCATTTTCTGTTAATCTGAGGGGAGCCTTTACAAAAAAAAATTAAATAAATAAAAATTTACATTTATTTCATGCAGTTACTGAATAATTTGCCTTAAGATTTGGTCATGTAAATTCAGATGAACAAACCAAAATGTACCCTGGAGAATAAGAGGTTTAAAGTGTCTCCACAGCTGCCGTTCGCTCCTCTGCTGCTGCCGCCATGTTCTCGAATCCTTGCCGGCACTCAATGAACCTCGGGATATGTTGGCTGGCGAAGGATCCACACATTGAATTGTTCGTTGCCAAGGAAAAGAAAGACACATTTCTCGTCCGCACATGAAGGTGCCTTTGAAATGGGACAGCCTAGTCGCTCCGCTGTGATGCAATCGGCCTTCAAATGCAGACATTTGGGATGAATTGGGATGCAGCTCTAGACTGTTACCAGCATAAAGTTCAAAATCCAGCATCTGTCCTGTTATGGGGGAAAATATGGGGTAACTTGCTCATTTGTGAAGGCACCGTTAACACTGAAGAATGTTTGTACATATTGGAGTAACATGTGCTTGACAACATGTGATGACCTCACTCCTTATTTCAACATGATAATGCAAAGCCACATTTTGCATGGCTGTGCAATCAGAGAGTGTCTCCCACTGCAAACGTGTGGCACATACAAAGTTCAAGGCAGGCATCAAATATGGAATGAGCATATATTTATTAAATAAATAAATAAATAAATGTCACAAGCTAGAACATCAAATATCAGATTTTGGTACATTTTTGAATACAGGTCAAATAGAATTCACCATTTCACTGCTGTCTGCTTTTATTAGCATTTCACATACTGCCCCAGCTTTTTGGAACTGAGATTAGTAGCTGATACTAACAACCACCTGGAAAAAAGCTTTTAACTAAAGAGGATCAAGCCTTCACAGTGCTTTGTTCCTTAACCTGCATTTAGATGTGTTAGCCTCAGTGTTCCACTAGGTGGCGCCAAAGTTAAGCTACAGCCTCTCAGCCTAACGCACATTCTGCAAAAGCCTTAGCAGATGTTTACATGCGTGCTTTAAGGTCCAGACAAAAACATTCCAAACTGTGGCTGAAAATGAACACAAAGTCAGCTTGTCTAACAACTTTATCAGAAACATCCCTTTTCTAATTCCACTTTGTTGCAGTGTAGGTATGTTTCTAATGAAGTGGCCAGTGAGTGGAAGCACGAGGTAGGTGTTTCTAATAATGTGGCCAGTGAATGAAAGTACAAGGTAGGTGTTTCTAATAAAGTGATCAGTAAATGGAAGTACAAGGTAGGTGTTTCTAATAAAGTAGCCAGTACATGGACGCACGAGGTAGGTGTTTCTAATAAAGTGGCCAGTGAGTGGAAGCACAAGGTAGGTGTTGCTAATAAAGTGGCCAGTGAACGGAAGCACAAGGTAGGTGTTTCTAATAAAGTGGACCAGTAAATGGAAGCACAAGGTAGGTGTTTCTAATAAAGTGGCCACTGAGCTGTATGCTGGGAGTTAGAACATGCAAAGCATGAATCCCTAATGTCCTGTCAGAAGCATGTGTTTAGGCCATCTTGTCATTGGCCCAATGTTAGAGACAGAAGCAGTATCATTTATGCTGCCGTCCAGCTGAGTTTCCCTTCTTTCTCCTTCAGAAACAGTCTGCCCTGAAGCCCCTGGGGGCCACTCATCCGTCCGTCCGCTTCACTTCACCTCCTCTCTATCACTCCATTCACAGAGGATCTGCAGCAGACAGGCTGAAGTGGACAATCCTGAGAGCATTTTTCACCCCTGCGTTTTATCAGTGTGGCTGAAGTTCAGGTTTAGTGATCAGCTCTGTGCTAATGTGCTAATGTGTAAGAGTATATTTAAAAAAAATACTTTGACAGTTTTCTCTTCTAAAATATCATTAAAAGCACATATTGAAACTGTTTTGGCCCAAAAGTGGAAAAGGCTTGAGTGCTGATATCACAAGGAGAGAAAATGGGTGTGGCCTTTGGTTTTATTCCCAAAGTAGTGATGTCACTAATACTATCACTAATATTTACATGTGTGATGCTGTTTTCCTCTAAATAAGCCTAATTAGTCTTTAATATGGTGAGCTACTGCAAAACGACAAAGAAGACAATCAACTATATTTAAAAAAAACATAAAGCTAGGTGTCCATTCACAGCAGGTCACTGCGTAGAGCTCAGAGCAGGAATGAAATACTGAATATTTTACGGATGCAGTGTAGATGATTCTTTCTGTTGTCTTCAGGCATCAGGAATAAATAACCATGGATGAGAGCTTTTGATTTACATTATTTATATTTTATCAGGGAAATTTTCTATTAACAAATCATTAGCATATGGCCACCCACTGGCCACTTGTATTTCCACTCACTGGTCACTTCATTAGAAACACGTACCCTGTGTTTCCACTCACTGGCCACTTTATTAGAAACACTGGCCGCTTGTATTTCCACTCACTGGCCACTATATTAGAAACACCTACTTTATGTTTCCACCTATATGTATATATATGTATATATAATAAACTCTTCACATTCACTGAGTTTCAGAAACGTGATGACAGAGCGGGCAGATGATTAGCTGCTGCGTTTGTTTGTTTACCACACTGAGTTTGGCGAGCGACAGTCTCTGTGTTTAATTCTGCTGAATGCTCTGTGGAGGAACAGAGTCGACTGGCCTGTCAGAGCTGTAGATGTGGCCCAGTACAGATTAAACCATACGTGTCACAGGCAGCAGCGTGGTCAGCCCTGATACTCTAATCTGACCTACAGCAAGCGGACAGTTTATCTACAGCATGCATGTGTTTGTGTTGGTAATTTCAGCTGAGGCAAACAAACCCAGCCTAACTCAGCTTCATCACACCACAGTCAGGCTTACAGGATCCGCTCAGTCAGGGCTCAGCTATAAATGGGCATATAGACCACAATCTATACACAAGTCAACGCTGTCAAATCCAGTTGCTGACATGCTTCAAAAAAGCTTTATCATAACTTAAAAACACAAGCTGCTCTTTACATCGTGTGAATGTTTCATGATAAATGAACCAGTAGAAATGCTTTCTCTCTCCTCTGTAAACAGGCCATTCTGGAGACCTTCTGATAGCAGCAAAATATAATTTAATCATCACAATTGACCAATTAAATCTACTTGAACTGCAGGCCTGTTATTCAATTATGAACCACAGGACGTAACATTCAGTAACTACCATTCCAGCTGCAGCTTTGAAAATAGTTCAGAATCATCTTAAAAATAATTGAATTGTGGTCAAATTAGAGATTTTATGATTCAATGCATTATTTCCCAAAGCGCCATAATGGAGCCACCATAAAGTATCGGCTATCTACTACGACTTATTTATTAACCACTATGGACTATTCAGTATTCACTATTAATTATTTCTACTGCTAATTGTTCAGTATCTACTACAAATTATTTAGGAACCACTTTCCATTATTCAATAACTACTACAAATATTTTAGTAGCCACTATGATTTATTCAGTAACTACTATAAATTATTCAGTATCTACTATGAATTATTCAGTAACCACTATCAATTATTCAGTAACTACTATATTTTTTTCAGTACCTACTGCAAATTTTGTAGGAACAACTGCAAATTATTCAGTATCTACTATGAATTATTCACTAACCACTATAAATTATTCGATATGTACTATGAATTATCCAGTAGTTATTATAAATTGTTTGATATGTACTATGGATGAAGCTAATGAGCAATTTTAGCAACTGCAATGAAAAAAACTATAATTACAAGCAATGATGCAAAAAAATGGCAAAATAGCAAACTGCACTGTTCTAATGATGTTCAAAAGTAATATGCCTTTAAGATGTGAAGTTTCAGTTGAAAACAACAAAGACTATTTGAAATATACTGAAAAAACGATGAGCAAAATTTTAATTGAACATTTCAAAAGCAGATCACTGCTTTATAAACACACTGAATGTGGAGCAGCAATAGAAACACAGCAGGACTGAAAACGAACAGCATTAAAAACAAAGTATAAAAGCAAGAAAAAGAGAATATTTACAAGAAAAGTAATAAACTAAAAGCATAAAAACTTTATGCATATTTGCATCCACAGTTTTACAAAATCCCCAATCGAAAATACACCATCATTACACTTACAGGAGAATTCAAACATTTTTGTATAATTCAGTGTGTGAGATGGAATCAGAGTCATTCAGAGTGGTTTGGTGTGAAATGTTTCAGATTTCTTTACAGTGGTGGTGATGGGAACCAGGGGTCACCATGACTACAACACAAATATAGACATTTTATTTGCTATCCAAAACCTCCAGTGAACCAACACGAGTTTTATAAGGATTGTTGATGATGGTAACACAGTTAAAAATCTGAAATAATATTATATATTATAATATTCCCCTTTCGAATAATGACTATTTGCCTCAAAACAGCCTACATCTATCCCTCCACCATGAATGTGCTTAAAAAAGCTAAGTTTTAGGCCAAAAATCTTCTCTAAACTATCGTAAAACAGTGTCTCAGACATCAGGCAGTGAATTCACAACCATTTCATGTAATAACTTTCTGTGAGGGAGCTTTTAGAGGTGGATATCTGGTTCCTATCACCACCACTGTGAACAATTCTGACTCGGTAAGTTTCTCTAGAACAGAGCATTTCACACCAAACCACTCTGAATGACTTAACCATTTATTTATGAATCTTAACCATTTAATTATGCAGACATTTTGAAAAAATTTGTGAAATTCACCTTTGAAATCAAAACACACAGAATAATACAGAAATTTGCATCTTTGTACAACAGTATTAAAAAAAGAGGCATATTTTAAAATCAAAATATAATGTACTGCACACACCACAGGCTTAACAAACTATCAAAATACCGTGTAAATGAATTATAATAAATAAACAGCAGCTAAATATAGTAAATAGAATAAGTGGAACATTAAAACATGCATGTTTACAAATAAAAGTATCATGCAGATTCACACACTACAGTACTGTGGGCAGCCTAAACAGCCATTAAACAGAAGTTATTCATTTTTCAGGAGATATTTCTAAAGAGATTAGTTATTAGTTATAAAATAACCCACTTGCACAAGTATGAAGAAAATTAAAGGAAATATTTCAGTTTCCAAAGCTGGAGTTCAAAAAACGATTAAAAGCTACAGAGAAAATGGGGCTCCTGAACCACCTGGAAGACCTGGTAGACACCAACACTGTCCCCATTAGATAAACAGCTCTTAAAGCTGAGAAAGAAGGAGAAAATCAAGCTGCTTCAGACCTGAAAACATCCACAGGTGTTTCTGTCCATCCTTCCACTGTGAGAAGATGACTCAGCGCTTTGGGACTGAAAGGATGTGTAGCTCAAGAAGAACCTCACTGAGAAAAGGAGACGGACACACCAAACAAAGAAGCTGAACAATGGACTGACCACCCCAGAGCCCAGACCTCAACATCACTGAATGTCTTTGATTACTGCAGAAAATGATCAACCAACTTCTAAGGCTGAACTTTGGAGGTGTGTCTGCAGATTTACTTGAGAAACTGAAAGTGAGTCTCCTGAAAAGAATGGAAGCTGTAATAAATAAAATGAATAACTTTACTTAATGGCCATTTTGACTGGAAATAAATAAAACAAATGAAGGGTCTCTGACTTCTGCACAGCACTGTAAATAGAAACTGTTGCATAGTTTGGGTGACATTCAGAGTGTTAAAGCTGAGAGTGGTGTACGGATGGTGTGTGTGCTGTAGCATCATCAGGTCCAGAAATCTATATCATATAATAATACACTGTACATCACCTATATTTGGCAAGAAGACATGTTTATACAATACCCAGCAGCTCTGAGGAACCAAATCTAAAAAGAATCAACTGCATAAATAGAAACGAAACAGTTCACTCGAAGGTTTTTCACATTGTCATTAAGTTTCTTAGCTTCACTAAACAAGAGAATGAAATTGGGCCGAAAGACACTCGAAAAATTTACACACTACACAAAGTCACCTGTTGACTGCAGCATACACCAAAACCTGGAGTGGCCACAAAGTCTTCTCTAGCCATCTTCCACTATAAGGTCATGTGCAAAAGTTTGAACACCCCAGGCAAATTGCGTTTTGTTGATTTTCTGAGCAAAAATTAAAAAATAAAACATAAAATGTGAAAAATGTGCCACAACTTCTGCAAAGGCCACGTTTTCTTGCTTAATTTTCCCCCAATATGAGTAAATAAACTGTAACTCTGTATTAAAATGTGCAGAAATGTGTTCCCCATAATAGATGTCTTAACTATGTTTACATGTAGAAAATCAACAAAAATATGGAATTTGACCAGGAGCGCCTAAACTTTTGCATACACCTGCGTACATGGCACTATTCAAAAGTTTGGAATCAGTGTTTGCAATAACATAAAACCAATTTGGTTTCAGATGAATGTATAAAATCATTCTAACAGGCTCGTCCTGTGCAGCTTCACAGCTTCAGATAATCAGCAGAAGCTGTAAGTAAAAGTGTAGAAATGTTAGATGTGTCTAGAATGAAGAACCAAGCCGTAGAACATGCTAATATTGAACATGAAAGCTGTAGATCATGAAGAATTAAGTAATGATAAAATGAATATCCAGAATTCATCATATTCCAAAAGTGGCAGACAACAAATACTATGTAAATAGATGATTACAGTATATTCACAGCTGAGTAAGTTATCATTCACATATTTCTTGAAATATTGAATGAAACTAATTTTTATTGTTCATTTTTTTGTAATGTTTTTCCCCCAATATTTCAAATATTTTGGAAACAATGAAACATTGCACTCTTGCAAAGTTCTTTAAGTTGCTGCGTTATAAAAAAATATACTATAATAATATATAATAATGTAAGTTACCTGCCTCATCATGTCTTTTAAACTTTTTGAGGCATTTTGGGACCTCAAATTCAGAAAATGTTAATATTTCATTCTGGATATTAATTTTATTCAAACTTCGTTCTGGATATTATGTTATTAGAACTTCATTCTGTATAATAAATTTATTAGAACTTCGTTCTTGATATTATTTTATTAGAACTTCATTCTGGATATTAATTTTTATGACAACTTTCTTCTGGATATTATTTAGTTAGAACTTCATTCTGGAGGTTCATTTTAGTTGAGCTTCACTTTAGATGTTAATTTTATTAGAACTTCACTCTGGATATTAATTTTATTACAACTTAATTCTGTATATTAATTTTATTCAAACTTCGTTCTGGATATTATGTTATTAGAACTTCATTCTGTATATTAATTTTATTATAGCTTAATTCTGTATATTAATTTTATTAGTACTTCATTCTACATTTTTTTACAACTTCATTCTTGATATTTTTTCTTAGAACTTCCAGAATGAAGAATTTTATTAAAGAAGAATTTTATTAAAACTACAAGCTGGATATTAATCTTGCTCTGTTAGTCATTCTCGACAAATCAAATGTCTTCAATTTGAAGGTATGATATTCAAATCACTGATTACATACTTTTGAACACCAGCGAATATAATAATAAAAACAATAATAATAAGAAGAATAGTGATAATAATAATAACAGCAATAATGTGTTTCACATATAATCACATGTGGAAATTGTATATATTTCAATACAAATAAAACCAGTCTCGCGTTAATAACTTCTTGTGATTCTTCTTCTTGCGTGACGCTCTTTCTGAGCCGAAGCGTACCGTTCCGCAGTTCTGTGGTGCCGTGAGAACGTCTCTGTTTCGGCTCTACAGAGTGCTGTTTCAGGGGAACGGGCTCCAGCTGAGCGTTCCTATGGAGATGAGCGTTTGGCAGGCGTTAGACGAGAGCCACACCGTCTCCACCAGGCTGAAGTGCAGTAAACCCAGCGCGAAGCCGCAGGCCATGTCCGTGACGTGGTGTCGGCCCAGAAGAACCCGGGACAACCCCACCAGGAAGGCCCAGACCACCAGCAGGATCCGCAGCGGCACCGCCAGCACCAGGTGAGACAGCAGGAACTTGGACACCATCGCCGCCCTGCTGGCGTGAGCCGCCGGGAACGAGTACACGTCCATCGCCATGTAGTCCAGGAAGCCAGGGGTCATTTCCCATGGTCCCTTACGCCTGACCAGTTTCTGGACTCCAGCCACAGTCAGAATGTCGAGAATGAGAGCTGAAAGGAGAACAAATTATGGCTTTCTATTATGACATAATATGACGTATGTTTAATTATGAGTGGCTTTGTACAGAAATGAAGTACACCTTATGTAATAACACATGTGTATCAACTTTGGTTTTGCCTCTTGTAATTACATGAGTATATCTTCTTGATACACTACAGATCAGAAGCATTTTCCAGCAGTATAAGGAAATATGTTTTACATAACATGAAGTTGATAAACATGTGCAATACATAGGCTGTACTTCTGTAATCCATCAGTAACGCTGACTAAGTCATCAGTAGTTTTATTGTTTTTGCGTATGTTATTCACGTGTAACTACATAGTTATTAGAGACACTTAATATAAAGTGGGACCCAAAATTTCTCCATAACTCAGTTGTTGAAATGTCATCCGGAGTGGTTTGGTGTGAAATGGCTGATTGTAGAGATTCAGATTTCTTTACAGTGGTGGTGATAGGAACCAGGGGTCATTATGTTAACTCAAAGCCATTTAATTTTACGGTTACAAATATGCTGCCTGTCTGAGACATTATTTTACAATAGATTTGAGAAGGTTTGGGCTTTTTTTGTGAGTTCAGACCATGCTTTCAACATGGTGGTGGTAGTATGAGGGAAGACTCACTGAGAAAGTGGGGGAGAACTTGGGCTGGAGTTCCTGGCAGTTTCTGCCTGTAGCTAGAAGGCCAGATCCCCTCATAGCTATAGCAGGACTGACGTAGGACTGAGGAACAGGGAGGAGATGGGGTGGTGGTGGGGACTGCAAACCCTTCGTCACGGGAACGGAAGGTGAGGATGTGAATTTATAGGGCGTTAGATTGGAAGAAGGAGGGGTCTCTGGCATGTTCCTCCCCCCAAACTTCAGTCATAACATAACTACATTAAAAACTCATTGATAATAAAGAGATACATGCAGGACACTGTGAGCCAAAATAGTCCCCCAAGATTTTTTCTTTCCAGATTTATCACTATTTTATTATCAACATTCCATATAAAAGCTCAGAAGACACGTGTAGGTTTACTGCTGGTTTTGTATAGTAAATTAAATGGCTATATTTGTGTTCTAGTCAGATGACCCCTGGTTCCTATCACCACCACTGTAAAGAAAGTCTCTACAATCAACTATTTCACACCAAACCACTCTGATTGACTTTAATTCATCAAAACTATGGAGAATTTTCGAACATTTGGCGGACTTCCCCTTTAAAAGCAGTGTTGTATTTTTAATATATTTACCCAGCAGCAGATTGACCAGGACTTCCTGTCCAGCTAGAGTGTTGCTCCTGGTGAGACACACCAGTGTGCCACAAATCCATGTGATTCCATGTCCGGTGAGCGCAAGCAGCGTGAAAACGGAGCGGACGCTGCCCCAGGACGACGAGGTGTGGACACAAACTCCGAGCCGCTTGGATAAATGTATATCGATGGCCAGGAGGGAGTTCATGGCGATGCCTTTAAAGGAAGGATTGAGCTGCATGCAGTCTTCTTCTGGCAGCCTCTGCGGTTCTTTTCGCTCTTTGGCACCTTCGCCAGGTTCTTGTGGGTGGTCACTCTGTGGGTTTTGATGATACTTGCCTGGGCCGGCTCTCCTGGATGCCCCCCGGTTGTTGTCGTTGCTGCTGTTTCGCAGGGGCTGATGGAGGGATAAAAACTCCAGCCTTCCAAGGACATTTCCGCGGTCTCTGGCTCTCGCTCGGCTTTGATTGTATGGCATTTCGAATATCTATAACACTATGTTTGTCTGTAAAACGGATGGGGATCTCCAATACAAACCAGTGGCGCAAGTGGCTCCTATGTAGACTGGCAGGTCTAAGTGCGAATGGGGGCTGCAGTTTGTCTCAAAAAAGCACTGTCAGACGGCCTATATTTAGCCTTGTAAGAATGTGTATACAATTGCGACTGGGGTGCAGGGCAGGCTATCCTATTAAAGACAGAAACAAAGACAGAAAATCAAGTCAAGTCACATCAACACCACACTGAACGAAATGTAAATTTGTCCTTAAAGTTAAATATTTCTTCATCTGCTAACAGGACATTTAAATGGCTTAACTCAAGTCAAATAAGTACAGTGAAGTCTTTAACCATCCAAATCAATCCAAAACAGTTTGTCTTTTAGAGTGGATTCCCCAAATTTCTGCATAATTCAGTGGTTGAGACGTAAACAGAGTGATTCAGAGTGGTTTGGTGTGAAATGGTTCAGATTTCTTTACAGTGGTTTTGATAGGAACCAGGGGTCACCATGTCTACGACACAAATACAGACATTTCATTTTATTGTTCAAAACCACCAGTGAACCTACACGTGTCTTCTGAGATTTATATTGGATGTTGATCATAATAAAATAGTGAAAAACCTGAAAAAAAATATGTTTTCGCTGCATCACAATGCCCTGAATGTACCCCTCCATCATGAATGGATTTTAAAAACACACTGTGGACCAAAACTACTGCACAGCAATGTTTCAGGAATCAGAATCAGGCAGTGTATCCAGAAGCATTTCATGTACTAACTTTCTGTGAGGGAGCTTTTAGAGGTGGACGTCTGGTTCCTATCACCACCACTGTGAACAATACGATTCTGACCCAGTACGTTTCTCTAGAACGGAGCTTTTCACACCAAACCACTCTGAACGACTCTGTTTACATCTTAGCTAATTAATTAAGCTGAAATTCTGAAAAAGTGGACTTCCCCTTTAAGACCGTTCACGGTGTAAACAGACTGTACCGTTATGAAAGGCGGTGTTAGGCCGACTGTGATAACACACGGTCAGCGTGCACGGATTTAGGAGCACGCGCGGTTTGAATAGGTTCACTAAACATGTAAAATCTATTGAAATAAAGAGTGAAAGGAGCCTCACCGCGTCTTCTGTCCATGCCTTCCTCTGTCTGTCCGCTCTCTCTCGTGCAGCTGCTGGTTCTCTCCGCGCTGTTGGCTGTTTCTCCCATTTAAACTGTGATTTTCAGAAGCATCGCGCCGTCAGTGCGGAGCCGCGAGTCCGTATGAACAGAAACACTGGGCTGGTTCTCTGGGTTTAAACGGCCTGTAACGGAGCTCAATCTCCGCTGCTCCCTCCTGCGAGCCTGCGATTCCGGTGTGCGCGTGCGCGTTCGGGAGCGCTGGAACACGTCCAGCACGTGCAATTATAGATCTACGGAGCCCCTAAGGTGACATGGTGATTATTTTTAATAAGGCGTGGTAACGAATTACTATATTGAGGCCACAAATTAACTTTCTCATAACTCATGGCATCAGTATAGTAATTTGTAGCCTCAATGTATTAAATCGTAGCCTAAATATAGTAATTTGTGGCCCCAATTTATTAAATCGCGGCCTCAGTACAGTAATTTATGGCCTCAATATAGTAATTGTGGCCTCAATATATTAAATCATAGCCTCTATATACTAATTTGTGGCCTCAACTTATTAAATCGTGGCCTCAATACAGTAATTTATGGCCTCAATATACTAATTTGTGGCCTCAATTTATTAAATCGTGGCCTCAGTACAGTAATTTATGGCATCAATATAGTAATTTGTAGTCTCAATATATTAAATCGTAGCCTCAATATAGTAATTTGTGGCCCCAATGTATTAAATCGTGGCCTCAATATAGTAATTTGTGGCCCCAACTTATTAAATCGTGGCCTCAGTAAAGTAATTTATGGCCTCAATATAGTAATTGTGGCCTCAATATATTAAATCATAGCCTCTATATACTAATTTGTGGCCTCAACTTATTAAATCGTGGACTCAATACAGTAATTTATGGCCTCAATATACTAATTTGTGGCCTCAATTTATTAAATCGTGGCCACAATATGGTAATTTGTGGCCTCAATCTATTAAATCGTGGCTTCAATGTAGTAATTTGTGCCCTCAATATAGTAATAGTATAGTGTATAGTATAGTACAGTATAGTGATTTGTGTGGTATATTAATTTGTGGTCACATCTTATTAAAAAATACTCACAATACACAGCCATAAATCCCGTTCTTTATTCAGTTTGCTGTTTTTTTCCTGCCTCATTATTTCTGATTTAGGTTTGGACTCTTGTTTCTGATTTCTTTCTTCATTTAAGCAACGTTTATATTTATATGAATTTATTTATTTATTCATTCAGTAAATTTCAGTGAAATTAAAGGAAAAGTTATCAATTCAATGTTCATAAAATGAAAAAAGAGAGATTGCTACAGGCATAAAATATTTAATTTATATATTAAAAAACACAATATTTAAAGATGCAAGACAAATAAAACAAATGAACTGCATGTGAAATTAAAAGATATTTCAATAAGAATGTTACCGTTTTGTTAAATGTCTTCATGTTTAAGGACTTTTTAAAAAATCGTAAAATACATTTTGCATATTTGCAAGAATACTGGCATTTTTTAAATCAGATATGTGACGCACTCACAAACCCTTCAACACGTCAACAAGCCCAAAACTACATCACCAGTGTGGTGTTTACATTCACATTTACAGGTAACGGTTCATAACGGCGCATGCGTACTGTTCAGTTTCTGGACATGTGGGAAACATTCAGCTGCAGAATCGGTCCGTTTTGAATGGACTGTTTTTGTGACGTCACAAAACCCAGCACATGTTCCCATTCGGTCTTCAGCGGGTTAGGCTGAAGTTATACAGGGTGTTTCAGCCCCAATTCCTGAATGAGGTGCAGCACTGGGCAGCCAATCAGAACAGAGGAAATTTACATATGCAACAGAAACAGCCTGCTTAATTCTGAGAGAGGTCATTAAACAATTAATAATGTCAATTAATTGATGTCACACAAGTGTCAGGTGCACGGTTCACTCTTAAAAACATGGTTCTTAAAGGGTTCTTTCGTAAAGACAACGGTTCTATTTACAACCATGAGTTTTATCCAGAACCATTTCATGATTAAATGGTTCTTTGCACGCTGAAATAGTTCTTCAGACTGTTGTATGTGGTTCTATATAGAACCTTTTTGAAGATGGTTCCATGCAACACCGAAATGGGTTCTGCTATTGTACACAAGCTTGACATCGTAACAGTCGCAGAACCCCGTTTTGGTGCTATACAGAACCATTTTCGAAAACAACACGTGCTCCATCAATATGAAGAACCATTTCATTGTGCACATGGTTCTTTGAGCGCTCATGGCTCTATAACCATTGTCTTTACTAAAGAATCCTTGAAGAACCATCTTTTTAAGAGTGTAGCGCGTGCAGCGGCGTTGTAAAACTACATTACCCATAATGCCGCAGTAGACAGAGCGGAAGTGTCGTGCTGTGCTGTTTAAAATAAAGGGGCCAGAGCTCCAGCATTAGAGACACAGAGCTGGAGGACGAGGAGCCTGATGGGGCTGATCCGGCACGGGGTGCCAAGACTTTTTTCACCGCGAGGCGCGGA
The DNA here is from genome assembly GCA_023558415.1 of Piaractus mesopotamicus. Classification (NCBI taxonomy): domain Eukaryota; kingdom Metazoa; phylum Chordata; class Actinopteri; order Characiformes; family Serrasalmidae; genus Piaractus; species Piaractus mesopotamicus. The sequence continues at coordinate 592 of JAILXH010186614.1, read as the reverse complement.
GGAAGGTCGTCTCTGTGATGGACAGACGCCCCCGGGGCCGGTCAGTGTTTGCAGTGCTGTGATGTTACTGGTTTTCTCGACCACAGAAAGTTGACCTGGTTGCCTTTGGGATGCTGCAGCGGCGCCTTTGGAGCGAGGACACTTTCAAATTCACACACGGGAAAGAAAAATAACACCTGCACTTTTTCTTTTTCATTTCTTTCATTTGTTTCAGAGGGACGCGTTCAAATATTCAGTGTTTATCCTCCAGCTGAGTCTCCTGCGCGAGAGAAAGACAGTGACAGTGTGCAGGAACGCACAGGCTGATATGACGCTCGCTGTCAGCGAGGACGAGCACGAGCGCTTCTAGTCCTGCGACCGGCACCGTTATACTTGGCCGTGTGAGTTTGTGCACGCGCGTGCTTTACGCTCCCTCGTGCAATTCTGTCTTTTATTTTATGCGTAAAGGAGGAAAAAAAAAAACCCAAACACGAACACAGAGGCAGCGCATTCGCTACGCAGCGTGTTTTCTTTTTCATGCATTCTGGATCCGAGAGGAGTTTTTATGAACGAGCATTCTGGATATTTATGATACTGATGATGATGATGATGA